>JWZT01002036.1:148263-166129 GCA_000827895.1 Thelohanellus kitauei
AAGTTGAACATAACATATAAACTTGTAAGGCAAGTGCCGATTGCTAGAAACACTCCAGAGTTTATAGAAGCAAGGTTTATATACTCACAAACCTACTTTGAAAGGTGAATGATTTATTTTATAAATCATTGCTTTCTCAACCCCAGAAGTTATCTACGTCGATGAAATCGGATTCAATTTGCTCAATAGACGACGTTATGGCCGAAGTCAATAAGGCGAACGTGCACGTATTGTTGTAGCGAATTCCAGAGGAAGAAACATCAGTGTGTGTGCTGCGATGAACATTTCTGGTCTCTTGAACTAAAGGAGTATTGTGGCTTCATTCAACAAAAATGAGTTTTGTCAATTTTTACGGGAATGCTTTCAGAAGTTGTCCAACACACCGAAAATTTTTGTGATGGATAATGTCCATTTCCATCATTCAATCGAAGTTCGTGAAGTTGTCGAATCTCAAGGCCGTCGAGTCGTTTTTATTCCACCTTATTCTCCTCAATTGAACCCGATCGAGCTTCTATTTTCAAAGTGGAAACATATTATAAAGTCTGGCATGAGCATCTTTGATGGAAATACACTGTTGACAACAATCTCAGAAGCTTCTACCCAGATATCTGGAGACGATTGTGCCGGTTGGATTCGTGAAGCAACGCGCTTCGCTTCAAGAGCGTTGCAGCGTGAACCTTTTTAGAATTTTTTTATTTTCTTAAAAAAATCGGAAACCTAAAATGAATCCATCGGAAATTTAAAACGGAAAATGGTGTATATCAAGTTTCGTGAACACTCGAAGTGCTTCGATTGTTCTGGAACAATCCACTGTCTCATGCAATAAAGTCAATGAACGGTGCCCCGCGCGCCCCCGATCTTTCACTCTTTCTCTCAGAACCGGCTCAGGTTAAAGAGATATAAGGATTGCGTCGTATTTGGTTGTTTTTTTATCACAACGGAAAAGTCGGCTTACCTTTTGCCTTTATTCAACATTACAATAATTCCTGAAAAAAATAATACAAGAACACAGTTTTAATTGTTATCAACCGTAGATATTCTTCCACTGGGTTACAGCAATATTCTAGGTTTATCGATCTAAAACGTTTGAGATTAGATTCATATGGCCGTCATTTGGTTGAATAAGTGTTCGAAACAATATTCATATGAACTGTGCCTATCTGTCCAAACTTTTGATCAAAACAATTATGTTAAAGTGAGTCGATGGTCATAATATTTCTTAGCTACCTGGTTTTGCAAAATATATGGCGATTCGTTATGAAATGTTTTGTGCAAGACTATAAATATGCATAGGCTGTATTTAAATATTCAGCAAACAGCTTTATAACAATAAACTGATTGTTAGTCTGTTTATATCCTCTCTGTAAACTGTGGCTCAGAGGACAAAATGAATCATTATACATAATGTAATTTCATGAGTCGTCTTCTGTAATTATACTGCATGAAATTGTAGGATCATCGAAATCAGCCTGTTCTTATAACACCTGGTTTTTCATGCAATCATCTCTTAAACAAGTATCACAGACCGACTGTATTTTGCCAGATATTTGCATTCGAATGGGGATGGACATCAACAAGAATACAGGGTTTCTCGATATATTCCGTTTCCTCTGTATTTCATAAAAAATTGTAATAGAAATTATAAATGCCAACTGTTAATTCGTTCTCTTAAACAACACTTTTCGATTGTAGCTTTCACAGTCAGAAGACATAATTTCACGTGTGGCCGTTTGTATCAAAATGAACCAATACTTCTCATTCTACTCATTTATGCATAACCCACTTAATTTATTTTCCAAATTTTAGATATAATGAAGATATTCTTCCAAAGACAGGAAACAGAATTATTCAGATCCGATCGACCGGTTTTACATAAAGCACGTTTTCTGCCCGCGACGGGTGCTATCGAAACATGTTAGAATACAACAGAAGCTGCTAATTGGGATGACAAATTGATATTTTAGAATATTTTTTCTCCCTTTACTGATACATTAAAAAAAATTGACATGATTGATAGGGAACGCCAACACTTTGAACTAATCGACGAAACGACATATTCATGATTAAGGTTTCCAATTGTCAGTGTTTTGACTGGACCTTAGGGTTTTTGTCGAAATATCGGGTCAAAAAACAAGACAAACCGTACAATCAGCTATGTGGTTATTATGAACTAACTAATATTATTCATTTGATTACTCCTGAAAAAAAACTTTCTGCGTAGAGGAGAAGGCTCCGCTGGACACATTTAAACTGTCTTGAAGATCAAGAACCAGAAGTTTCACTTCTGGATCGCCCAATCGTAACAAAACTGTTCATGTATTCTGTGCCTTTTTTATGACCTAATTTCAAGAAACAACTCTGAGGTGGCAAGGTTAATAAGCCATGGTGCGCGATTTCTTTTATATTATGGATCAGTTCAGGAAGTAGCTTTTGAATAAAGCAGATGGTAGATTTTTCGGAATGAATGTAAAAATGGCCATTCAAAACAATTACTTGTATCAGACGGTCGTTAAAAATACACTGTGAATTTTTATAAGTGCACATAAGTTTATCGACAACGTGCAAAAGTGGTTTAAGTTTGACAAACCACCATACCTCAACTTCACTGCATTGTCAATATATAGTAATTCAAAACCACAAACACCTGACGTTATCCTTGACATGTGAATGCAGAAACCTGTCAAAGAATATCTTCCTCCAGGCAGTCTACACGACTAAATAAAGAGGCTGACAGTGTTTAAGAACATTTCTTACCACGGGAAGCACTGCTTATGTTTGGCGTGAATTCTTTAAAAAAAGTAAAACTAAAATTTTTGAAACTTCTTCAATGAGTGTTGTCCATCTGGGTTTCCAATGCAGTCACTGAGCGCATTTTCAATCTTATGGCAAACCTTTGGTCAGACGAACAAAATAAATGGTTAAATCTATCCCAAATGAACCAAAAACCTTCCTCAACTTGACTTATTCATGCCAAAAATTGACAGACAATCACCAGAAAAAAATTTAATCCAGGCAACAAAAATTTATTAGTGAACTCTTTAGCTCACTTGATCCATGCTCAAGCAACAGTTTGTTGGTTTTTATTTTATAATATCTTGCAAAATGGAGTGAATGCGCAATGTCTGTGAGTTACCGTTATAAAAAAAAACTGTCAAACTTATGGCAAAAAAACCAAAAGCTTAAATATGCTATAGATAGTTTACCATTTTTTGAAACATTTTAGCCCTCAACAATGCTTTTCCTGTGATGTGCGGCTCCTGTTTTTGCAGAATTTTCTACGGTAACTTAACTTTAAGTTGAGGGGAAAAAATCTGGGATTTTCATCAGAAGACCTGGTAACCCTATCCATTATCAAGAGTAAATTATGCTCATTTCTAAGAATTCTCACAAAATCAAAGGTGAAATAATGAAAAATTTCATGTTTAAGCTTGAAATTTATATCCTTTAATCCATCAGAGAGAAATGGTAGTTTCTTACAGTTGGTACTTCTGACTCAACCCTACCAGCCCACGGGTTTTTTTTACAATTCATTTTATACTTGCCTCATTAATTCCTCAAGAGCCTAGTTCCTTAGTTTTCGACTTTCCTGCATTGACACAACTTGAAAATAATTTCTTTCATTTATCCACTTAGTTTTTTAGTAAACATTTCAAAAATGAAAAGCAGTGTTTTAACATTTTTAACATTTATTTTGCAAACCCCGGTATAATAAAATCGAAAAAATCGTGCTTCAAATGGAAAATTGGTTTCAGCTGAACACGATCCATTGGTAGTACACATTTGGGACCCTTACATTGACGAGCGTGTCTTACCTGCTTTTGTCATCTAGATCGGATGTAATTGTTATCATAATCGGATTCAATCTGTTTCAAAATGTGGGATCCATTTGTAAATCTGTGACTGAAATTTAATAAAAAAAAATCTTGACTCTTACAAACCAAACACCAATAGATCAGACAATTCAAAAATAATAAAAAATATTCATCGGGCTCTGCATCCTACATGGTAAATTTCATGTGAGGGCCACTTATTTTAAAATGCCATTTCACATATATAGAAAAATTTGCTTAGATATTAGAGAGAATATCATTGGATTGGTCTACTTATAAGGAAGACCAAATAAAGGTTTTAAAGACAACTGAACGAATGACAATCCTAAAGGTTAAAAATTATTTCTTCATTTTTTTGTTCTTTTTGTATTTATTTTTCTTGGTTTTTAAATAGTAAGAAATTTTTATAAAAATTCAATCGTGTGCTGGCAGATGGGTGTTCACCTTTGAAAACATTGAAGTTGATCTAGGAGGAAAAAACCGGTAATAATAGTTCCATCGATGTTGGAGTAGTGGATTTGGAGGTGGTGTCCCGATGCATTGGTGCGATCGCTCCCTATTTTCTGTGAATTCAAATGATGAACTCGTGAACCTGATTGCTTATGATTCGATTCCTGTCAGATATATCTGACGAATGGTGCCACCTATACCAAATAATCCGAAAATTCCCTTTTTCCTATTTCTCAAGTTATGATAGTTTTCAATGGTCGGGCATGCCATTCTTTATTTTTTTGGATGAAGTATTGAACATCGAAGAATATGCGACTGATACTGTGACCCCTTACTCATTCTCCGACATGATCAGATTCATAACTTCACTGCACATTTCTCAGTTTCTAGTGTAAAGAAATTTCCACATATAAACTCGAATTTTTTCATGTTCCTATTTTGATTTTACTGGTATAAAGCTGAAGATGTTGATGAAGTTCTATTCACAAGTCTTTCGATTCCAATGGGAAATGGGCAGGCTATATTCTGAGATGAATAATCAGAAACTTTCACAAACCATAAATTTATAGTATCCCATGATGGACGTGAAGATCTTTAAACATGACGTCGTATATATTTGAATTTTCTCGTTTATTTTTGGACACAATCGATAGCGGCTAGTCCTTCAATTTCAATTACTATCGACTCAAATTATTTTTTTCACAACGTAAAGACTAAGACGATTTAAATACAGGTATTAGTTCATCATTTGTACATTTCCATCCTACCTGCATCTGTGCTACTGACAATACTGCCAGTTTCTGACGAACCAAGGTTCCATATTTTTTAAAAGACAAATATCAACCCGACCAAGTAATCAATTTTATATATGATAGTCAAAACATCTGGTCTGGGAGTGCGGATTTGACTTTGATGGTTTTACGATAGAGGCAAGTGTGATCAATCTCAGATACGGGCCCATGATCTGAAACACAGTAATTCCTAAACTTCTCTTAAATTTTCCATTCTTTGACTTTTTCACGTTTCAAAGAATTTAAAGAATGGCGGGTGAATTTTTTTCAATTCAGCTTGATTATTTAACTTCTATATTTATCAGGCGATATCCAGCCTATGGCCGCGTATTTGAGATTCTTTGTGCTTTTTGATGGATTATTCGAACAGCTGTTTCTTGAGTTGGATTATATTTGGTAGTTCAAAATTTTGTCGAAAATAATTGGATAGATTTGCTATCATTAAGGTCCATTGATTTCCTATCATCAATGTTTTCATCATGAAACCAACTTATTTGTAGAAATTTATAATTAGTTTGGTGGGACTAAGTGATAGATGGTGGATGAACAGACAGGTACAATAAGTTAACAGTTCGATTTGAACGACTATGTGAATAAATCTTGTATTCTTTACGAAAGGAATGGTACCAAATAGAGAATCTCATGATACAAAAATAGTGAAACCCCCATCGCCAGATAGAAACCGTCACTCCAGACAATTTACTAATACTTGTTGGTATCTAAATTCAAATCATTTAAGAATTGAAAGGTTTGGATACATTTCTGGAAAATAACCACCAGACTCGGTTATAGACCATAAATAAATGTAGAATACAGCTTCTTTGAATAAGTTAAGTTGGAACAACTGATTAAGCACACAACGTGATCAGTTGGTGGCATAGAGGAACCGGAAATGAAAGCAAATAAGAAATAAAATGAAGAACGCCAAAATTATTAATGTCATCAAATTATTTCATTGGACCAGGGCCAAAATTTTTTCAAGAGCAAACAGCTGGTCATCTTGATAAATATTGCGGCAATCGGACAGCAGCGAAACACCGTACTTTGTCAGATAGTCTCGTGAAATATCCAAGAGGTCTTCCTATGGTTAAATAATGACACACGTCGCTTCTTAGAAGAATCAAGGAATGGCAGATGTCCTTTTCCTTTGAAAGATACTTTTTCAACATCAAAGTATATGGATTAACCGTACCATCGCTTAGTTCCTCTTAAATCACCGATACATTTACCAAGAACCTCAATAACTTCAGATGTAGCTGGCTTGAGCTTCTCACTGAAAACTTTGATGATCGGATTATCAGTTAGCTGTTGAAAACAGAAAATACCTCGTGAAACTCACTGCACAAGAGTTTGAGGTACTCGAGCTCACAGATGGAGAAGATGTTAATCAAGTGATTTGTTGCCGTTTTTCGAAATCCTATTTAAAAATCTGAAGCACTTTCATCAAATTTTCAACTTCAACGTTGGGACCATTGAACTCAATTTGTTTTTTTGGGTTGGTTGAAGGTAGGTCACCAACAGTCGTTTAACGTCTCCACTAAAGTGCTTCTCAATATCTTCAGACACAGATTTCTTGAAGTCTTTTAATTACTAAGCAAACATGTTCTGTATCGAGCGAGCGCTGGATCCGACTCAGGGTCCTTTCGTGTTCTTGTCATGAGGGATACAATTGGGCCCATCTGACGGGTGATGGCTTCGTGCAACAGAATAGAATATGCTGTGTCAAAGTCGTTGTTCAACATTTGACTTATGAAACGTAGTTCTTTCTGCTTGAAATGTTTCGAGATCACATCGTTAAGAGACTAAAAATATGAACAAAAAACATTAAAATGATTGAGTTTAAATAGCGACATAACTATAATCAAGTTTAGCCACGTTGGTGATCTAAAAAAGAACTCGAGTCGGTTTAAGGGGAAATTAAATTTGTGTTCAAAAGTATTTGACATTGTTCAAAATTTCAATATATTATTTTAAAATGAAAGCCAGAAAATATATGATCACTCTTTTTAGATTTCCTGTGAACTACCAATAAAAAAGGAACACAAAAACAACAGGAGTAATAAGCTAACATTGATTAAGTATTTCATCAGATTAGACTCAAAACTAGAGGTATATCGAAGCTTTTTGAAGGGACGTGTACAGGAGAACTAAAAAACTTTAGGTCAGAAATCAAATCATGAATCGAATACTCAATCATAAAAATCAGATAAAGGGGTAATTTTTTCTTTGAATTCGAAAACAACCGTCGCCTTATAGCATCCTGGTATTTTTTTTGATAACCAAAATACTAAACAACCTAGACATTCATGAGAAGTAGTCTTATCTGTTATTTAAGACGGGTGAATAGCTTCTCCCTGGTTCTAAGGCAATTGGTTAGCCGTGTCAAGTCATTTAATGACCAAAGAAAACTTATGCTTTAAAGGACCATTTATACCTGAGCCACCTTATTAATGAGGCAAAGGTTAATTTGTTATAAATCATTTTATAAATATTTGATACCACGAGTACTTATTATTAACTCTCTACAGTCTTCGCCGAATATATCAGGCCCAAACCTGCACGAATAAAACTTAAGCTAATACGAGGACGATAGATTGCAATGTAAAGAACGAGAAAATTTCACAACAGCCTCTATCAAGTTTTAAAAAATTGACTGCCATAACGGTGGACCACTACGATCAGCCAAGCATAGAAATGTAAAAACATACCTGCCTGTAGGCTTTCTGGAAATGTTCTCCGATTTTACATCTTTGCTTTCTTGACCTGGAGCACAACAACTCGAGAACAAGCTTTGGATCTGGTTGGGCTAAACATCAGAACCTCATATACGACACTTAAATATATCGTTCAGCTTGATCACATCGCTCAAAGGTTTAAAGTTTTCAACGGCCAACTGGCTGGTGTCTTTGATGATTTGGCTTCCCTCGTCTGATATTGTATCTATCTCAAAGAAGCGCGTTACCGATATCCTGCATTTCATACCTCTTATTCTCCATTCCTCTGGGATAAAGATAATTAGCTGGAAAATATTGCGAACAGGAGCGACGTCTCTAGCCTAGGTGATTATCTGATTGGCGTGAATCATTCAGCCTATTATTTTTGTTGTTATCCTTTAATTATCGTTTCTATTTCGTTGCCCTCTCTTAATCAAGGAAATGTCGACTCTCAAATTTACAAAAAAAGTCTCAGAAAGTGGGATAAAGTAATTTTAAAATGTCTGTGCTCATCAAACTATCTATCAGACACATTGTCATTACCAAGTTAGGATAGTAAAATACAATCCTCTCTGAATAATGATTGTTCACAGTAGGATAATTAAATTCTAACTATTATTACTCTATAAACTTTTCTATTTTGAGTCTCATTTAAACATGGAGATGGAACATTAGGGATCTGAAGTCTTTTATAACTCCTAATCTCTTCTTTAGTCTGACTTGAAATATTAAATGTGTGATGTCTCCTGTTATTTATTCTTCATAAAGCTTTGAACCACTCTATGATAGTTGCATCATCTAATCTGAAAAAGATTCTTTTGTCGATTTTATTTCATTTTCACATGTTCTGACCTTATTTTGTCTCCGAATATATTACTATTATTTTATTAGGAAGCGCAATTACATTCATCCAGAGTATTAGCCTCTTCTAAGTGGAGCCAAAGTCTGGAAATTTAAAAACCATGTAATATAGCAGTCATCAGTAAAAAATGATTTTTTCTCAAGTAACTCGATCAGAGTTTGTTTACGAAACTATATTAGCAGAGCTATTTAAGTTTCTAGCCAAGTAAATGATTCCGGATATGACCGAAATGCTTTTCATTTCGAAGGGGCTTCTCCTGTTAACAGAGTCCAGAAAAAATTGTTCATTATGCGGCTCAAGTGTTGAAGCAATAAGATATATCTCAGGAACCAGACGCTTATCTCATATTCAGAATTTCGATTGTGATCTAGTTAATCTTTGTGTTGTTCTAGCTATCATATTTAAGATTATTACATCATCGATCAGAATTAATTTTTAATCAAGGCTTATAAATGTCTAAACCAAGATTATGGACAATGGGAGAGTTTGTTCTGATAGCTGCTCTTTTCAACCAGAAATTATGACACAAAACCGTTTGTATAACATTACCAAAATTAATGATCTCGTTAACTTTATGAAGGTTAAGTATTAATTAACAATACTTTTAGTGTTGTCCGGGGAATCGTTTCAGTCAAGAAATTATCTTAATGAACAACGCCCAAATCATGCAAGTTAAGACAGCGAATAAAAAATTGGATGCGGATGGTTTTTATATTTTGAACTTGATACCAGTATAAATCTTAATTATAAATCATAACTGTTCCAGCAATACAGTAGCTGACGGTTCAAATATGGACGAAGACTGATTTGTTTTCCCGAACTTGATCGAGTATAGTATGAAATACTCATCCATGGCTTATTAACCGGTTTAACTCGTCTCGTCCTTATTTTTCAAGCCATAAATGAGTCATCGTCCAAAAACTTGGCCTGATGTGGCTTTTATATGCCAATGACAGACCAATTTTGTCATAGCTAGATCATGAAAGGTGATGTCTACCTCGAATAGCCAAATACGCCACCAATAATTTTATTTTTTTGACCGAACTCTGATCCATTTGACCTAATACGGGATACAGTGGATCTTGTCTCATACCTCAAATAACGAGCTAATTTTTATCAGACCATGATTTTCCGATCAGGTGTCACATGACCTATCATAGCACTCGCACAGTAAATATAAGAGCGGAATGTATAAGTTGACGAGAAAGGAATAAGCATCAGATCATCGTCAAGAACTCTAAACTATAAATTGATCTCAACCATCAGAATTTTCAAGAAATATTCGAGTAGTATCAGGTTCAGCCAAGTAAAACGCATAGAAAACCCTTTATTGAATGATTTTAATTTTGGGTCCAATAAAACGATTCATAATTTATTACAGTAAGCGTAAGAGTTGAGGAGTATTTATCACGCGCTATTATGATCTAAAGTTTGATTCCTCGAATAAATTGGTTTTAATATAGAATATCTCGACTCCGGAAATAGTAACATTTAATTCATGAGAAAATAAAAGCAATCAATAATCTGAGCGTAAAACATGAGAATGATATATCCTATATCCGGTTATCAATATTTGAGTTCAGGCTGTTAATTTAAACTTAAGCAGAATAGTTTGTGGCACCTTAAAAATCCTGATTCAGCCACATAGGGCTTTCGACAAGCACTATGTTTGGAAGAAAGGCATATACTTCATGATGGAGAGGCCTTTCCAAATACGGATTAAATTCTGTTATGAACCCTTGGTATAATTAGATAACCTGGTTATCTGGCTTTGATCACCAAGGTTATCGGTTAGGTCAAAACTACGTCCATAATTTCTGACAATATTGAGTTGAGTGTTAAAAAAGTTTCTCTTCGAAGACCCGTGATTGATGAAACACGAATCGAGATTGTGCAATAGGTTTTGCCAACCTCAGATATGTGGATGATTCTCGTATCAACATATTTGGATATTAAACAATTGTGTGACAATTAATCCTCTTTTATTGGTTTCAAAAATTACCTCCAGTGACATTGGATTCAGTGTCAATGAAAAATGGAAACAACGATCGGCGTCCTATGAGATTCTGAGACTCAACTAAGCTTTACTGCAACACAAAAAACATTTGTAAGGTAAAACATTTCAATTCATTTGCCAAAGGGAATTACTGTCGATACACTCCACGAGCATCTCGACAAAAACGACGATATTTCGATTATGGACCATACCAGATTATTAGGAAGCACGAATGAATAGGCCTGGTTAGTTTGCAACAACTGAATCATTCTTTTTATCCTTTTACATCTGATACTGGTCTAGCGGTGAAAGCCAAACCCTTTACCATAAGGAGCGCAGTATAAAACATAATTCAAGTAGTATTTTGATCATTTCAACATTTAATTGTGAATTCCAATATTCAAGTATCGAGATTTGTGATTCTAGAATTTGTTAATTTTATATGTAACGATCCAACCTACAACGGGCCATTTTTGGTTTCGATTAAATGTAAGAGAGGTCCCTAGAACCGTTATCTGGGATTTACGGTGAACCAGCGATTTTCCATCCCAATACAATCTACTGTTAGATTCTGGTCGATGATCCTCCATTGAAAATAAATGGGATTAGCCCATATGAAAGCATGGTTTATTTTCATAGTATGCACGCCAGGAGGAGTTATCGGTTATGGCGCTCATGAAAGAAGACTCGTATTTACTTGATCATAAATCTCCCATCGTCGCGATATGTTGTCTTCTACGGATAAGTACATTCAATATCGGAATTTATGATAGCTGAAATTTAATCAATGGGTTAAGAAATAGTCATTTTCTTAAACCAATTTATCTGCCAAGATACAACAAATGGATTTATCGGATATTATGCCGGGATACCCCAAATTTTGAGTGTTTCCGAAATTCCCACTGATTTGAACTGAATTGATACATAGGAGTGGCTTTCCATCTTTACATCGTGAAGGTTATATACGTATCAATGTACTGGAGACGCTATTTCCCAACTAAAAATGTGTACATTTGTTCCCATATCCGATTTAGAAAACCGAATCAAAAATTATCGAGAGTATCGGAACAACATGACCGATATCTGCAGCTATATAACAATAATTCTATTCACCAAGCACCAGAGATTCTTCTAGTTCTTGGTAGGCTGGCTCGTGACATGACATAAGTAAATGCAAATCTGGCGATCACTTAGGTCTAATAGGAATCATCAGATAACAGCATCCCAAGGTTCAATCCCCAATCATCATCATAGATTCTTAATAAACTCTAGTCCGGAGAAGTGCAACAGAGCGGATCGATCCACCATTAAAGTATTGACATATTATTCGGGCCCTATATTTCAGGAACGAGCAATCAACAATTCAAACCTACTTCATTCCAAGGTAATATCAAATAGCTACCCAACTTCATCTTTAAGATATATAATAAAAGGAATTCAACGTAACGCCGGAGAATCCGTTGATCATTTATCCACGTTACTGAGAGTAGTAAACGGAATTAGTTATTATCATCCCATTTTGAACATCCAAAACCTTGAACTTAAATAACGTTTTATCGTGGTGATTAACTGGGTTCTTTCAGTAACGAAAAACTATAGATATTTCATTTTTCGAGTTTGATCGCCGCAAAATGTTAATGAAATGGGAACTTGAATGGATTTTAATCTGTCTGTTAAATAAAATGGATTTACTGTATTCCTATACGCGTTTAAGTAATCTGATGATAACAAGCATCGAATCAACAAATGTAACAAACCCCAGATCTTTTTATGGACACAATATTGCATGAAGTGTTACTCTGATAAAAAAATCGGCAATATGCCCTCGAAAGCGCCTAGTCTGTATGAGAGCATGTTCTGACCTTGAACCATCGTGTATTTACGTATCTACCGGTTATTCTAAATGTTTGCTTTACTCACCGTTTCTTCTTGTTTAAGTAGATCTCACAACAACTCCTTCTGGTTGAATAAAAGATTATTAATCATCCATCCATGGCACTCGATCAACAAGCAAGGAATGCGAAAACGTAGGTATCTACTTGGAACCGATCTGGTGATCAGATTATTTGGATTTCCACCAATAAGAGTTTTTGAAATGAACAAGATGTGCTAGAAAGGGGAAAATTTAGCAAGTTCAGCTGTTGGAGGATTATCCACGAATCCACTTGTCGACCATCGCCGACAAGCGCAAAAGTTCTGGTGTTGAACCATTCTCGAAAGTATAGTGCATGAGTAACTTTATTTGCGTCAAATATCCCAAACAATACGTTGTTATAAATTCGTATAAGGAATTAAGTTGATCGGCAAAACTGGCACCAAAGTGGCTTTCAGCATCAAGGTGATGTTAACAATTTATTGGATTCTTAGGTTAATGCATTTGAAGCGATTATTTGGAAAGTGGAAATGATGACCTAAACCACAACTTTAAGATGTTTGTTTATTGATTCATGCATATTGTTGAATATTTATTCACCAAACATTGTGGTTCAAACACCTATGAACTTGAAAATCTATATTCTATAATATTCACCCTACGAAGTAATTGATATGTCCTTTTATCGTTGTTAACCAATTATGTTTTTCGTAAAAATCCACAAAGTTGTCTATGCATCACCTCTATCATTTTAGATGGATCCCTGAGGGTGAAGCAAGGATGATGGAGCACAGAGTGATGCAAGTTATTTCATCTTTTCAGGAAATTTGAAAATCACGCCATGATCTTACATTTCTATTTTTCAGTCCCGTCGATTTTTTAAAATATGATTTTCGAGATTAACATCAATATAGTATTATCGTTGCCAAACACACGCTACTGCGCTCAATATATTCAACAATTTGGCCTTTGGTCCCCGGACATTGAGGACGGTTAATCTTGAATTCATTTACACATTATCACTATATTCCGTACATCATATTCCTAAATGCAATCCTATTTAAATAATTATGTGAATAATGAAACTTTTCAAATTATCGGGCCTCTTGGATAAGTCCGAACTGTTCCAATTGCACTAGGTTTCAGCCTTGATAACTATTTTCGAATAACGGATTCTAGAAGGATGTTAATAAGTTTTCTTCCAAATCTATAGGAATTTGTTGGCCACAGTTTCAAACATTATATTTCAAAATTATTAATTCACTTGGTTTACCTGATACAAATTTTGGATATTTCAAACATCACAACAGCATCAGATTCAGACCATTTACAAACATCGATTTCTCGTGTGGGCTTCGATGATACAAAAGTATCAATGTGTTGAAATGTTAGCGAATATAGTTCAGTTTTTCAGCCACTTTATAAGACTCATATATATATAATAATAATATTTTGATATTTTTATAACTTTAACGAGTTCCAAATTTTCATCCTTTATGATCGTTCAAAAAAAGAAATCTATCACGTCCTTGGTTATGTAAGATTACATCACAACTCTGAAGTTTTTTAACCAGAAAACCATGTGATCTAGAATGAAATTAAAACTTGATAATGATTTGACGACATAAGTACCTTCCAACAATTTCCAAACTGTTGACGGAATTTTTTTAGGTGAGATTAAGAAGTGTTTCTTCGATTCGATGTTTTATTTCTGTTATTTTGCAACCAGGAAAGAAAATGTAAGATTTCAAGACTGACTTCACTTTCGACTATTGTTTTAAATTTCTCGTTACAGTTTTGCGCCATTAATCAGTTCCTTTTATTGATGTTGAGAAAAACCTTAATTTACGCTTTTTACACAATAGAGCTGTTGTCAGATTTTACGAAAATTAATCTGGTCTAGTTTTTTAGGGATCTAGCTCCATAGACAGCAGATTTGTGGATGGATTGCACAAATTGAAATCTCAACTGATTAGCTGAATCTAAAATGTCAAAATATAGGCAAAGTTTTAATTCCGATTTTTTCAGTTTTCTGTGTTTTCTTCGACAAATATTACTTAAGGGAAGATAGAATTTCACAGGTTACGTCAACCCGAATTCAGATCTTGAACTTGTTCCCATCTAAATCAATTTAAAGTTATATCGATTATCCTTATAATCACGCAACAGCTAATTCAATCTCTACAGAGCAGATTTAGCCTAACCCTTATTTTTAATGGTTTTCATGCGAGGTAACTAGAAATGAGTTTCAGAAATTCAGTAATTTTCGGCTCAACTTAAAGTATGGGGCGTGGATGGACGTAAAAAGATTCGGTAAACGAATCGATTGTAAATGAACTGTTACTAAATACTTGAAAATGTTGAGACTGTTATGAGCCAACAATTCAAATAACCTTTCACACTAATTTATCTGACTTTTTTAACAGAATCTTTTCAGGATCTTCCAATATTTTTGGTTCCAAAACAGATAATACTGGTTCGATTTGAATATATAAATTTATTTTTCTGCTTAGATCACTTTAAACTGATTTCATGTCTTTATTTCGCGACCCATCGAGTTCGTAGCGGCCTTTTTTTTCCATTTTTTTAAAATATAAACACTCAATTTTTGGCTTAAATAATTTTTGATGCGATTTTTTTTGAGTATATTTAATTTCTACTTTCTTCTAAATTACAGCAATTTGCATTTGATTTTACCTCTAAGTGTAAAGGTTTGAGCATGTAATATAAATTTAATTAACTTTTAACATGTGTGACTAATATTTTCTGGGATTTTAAAATGTATAGTTTGAGAATTTCTTCGAAATCTTTACTTCACAGGGAATAAAGTTTAAGTTGATATAGACTCCTCGATATTCAATTTTCAATAATTCTAATTCATTTTTTTTAATTTATCCCATTATGAATACAAGAGATCAAAATTCAATTAATGAGCCAGGAAACTAAATAACTGCCCTTATTTTCGGGTTATGTGAGCAACCCAAAACAATTTCTAACAAACCCTTAACCTTATTACATTATCATTAAATAATCGCGCAGCTTTTGCTTAAATTTCTATAGTGTTTGGTCTGATTACCGTTCCTTGCATTGAAAGTTTCATCGAGTTTTAATCCAGATTTGAACTACCAACAGGCAAAGTTTAGCCACTGGGGAAACAGATTACGTCAATGTTCTGGCTTCTTAAGTTCTTTGAACTTTGATGAATTATTCACTATGAGCTTGAATTTGCGTTTTTCTCTGTGTTTTATAAGCTAAAATTATGTCAACTTTCTAGTTGTGTAAATTTGGGATTTCGAATGAATTCTCAAATTACATATTTTAAAATTCCCACAAAATATAAATCCCCATGTGCTAAAAGTTAATAAAATTTATTTTACATACTCAAATCTTTTAATATAGACGCAAAACCATGTTTGAATAACTGTAATCGGAAGAGAGTTAAAATTATGTTTTTTCTCATAAAATCTAACAAAATATTAATCGGCCCAAAAATTGAATGATCATCTTTAAAAAAACATAGAAAACCCACTGCAACCTCGTTGTGCAGCGAATTCGCTGTTTTGAGAAATGTTTGCTACTCTAACACTCACTACATTTCAGCATAATACTATCCAATTTTCACGGAAAGTTTTATAATCTGAGAGAAAGTTTAGTTTGAATCCATAAATATTACCGGTTTTGCACTAATAAATGCACTTTTTAAAATTAAAATGGAGACAAAAATTAACTTATTAAATTGTTATTATCTTCCGATACTCTCTTCTTTCATGTTTAAAGGAAAAAAGCTTTTAAGGATAAAACCATATCATTAAAGATGGCTGAGGTTTACAGAAATCATACCAGCAAATACAGGGGTTTCAGGTCTATTTCGTCTTTTGAATGTTCGATTTCGTCCTATTATTTTTTTCATTTAGTTTGGAGTTTTAAAATTATAATTTCATTTTAACTGGTTGAAAACCAATCTTTTGGGTTAAAAAAAGTGGGAAATTTTTAGATAGCGACCGTCTGTTGAATTTGATGTTGTGTTTTGTTATACACAAACTTTTTATGCAAAATAAATAAAAAAAATCATACCATATGGTGGCTGTTGTAATTTTTGGGAATATATTAAGATATTTGGCAATTCAAAAATTAAAATTCCCTAAATATAAAGTTTACAACCAATTTAGGTTCTCAACCCGAAGAATAAAACACTTGCAATCAATCTAATTGTGAAAATGTTGCCAAAAATTAATAAAATTTACCAAACCAAAAAATTAACAAAATCGACCTCCTCCAATGACGGAACTTGCCTCCAGACAGTTCAAACCTGGATAAAACATTTTATGGGCCATTTGTCAAACCAACAAAACTAGGAAAAATATCCAAAATAAAATTTTAAAACGATGTAGGTCGAAATTCTCATAACGGACAACCGCGCCTACATCCTTATGAAGTAGGCTGTCGCGAATTTAAGCGATCGGAATTTTACTTTTTGAAAAATCCACCAAATTGGATGTTGGAAATTTCCTAAAATTACAGTAGCCCCCATATTCTATGATTCTATTAATTTATTTTCCATTTAAAAAATATTCGTGTTAAAATGCAACACCAAATTCAATGGATGGTGGTTTACGAAGAATTACCAATTTTTCAGACCCAAAAGACTGGTTTTTATCCAGTTAAAATTAAATTATAATTGTAAAACTAAAAATTTAAGGACGAAAGAGACCCGAAAACCTTGTACATTCTGGTATTACTTCCTTAAACCTCACCCATCCTTAATCATGTGGTTTTTACTTTAAAAATTTTTTTCATAACAACATGAAAGAAGAGGCTATAGGAATATACTAACAATTTATTTAATTAATTTTTAAGTTAACTTATTGAATTTTACAAAGTGCATTTTAAATGCAAAATCCTGTGACCTCAAACCTCTATCCAATAAACTGTTTGAAAACAATCGAGGATGTGGGAATTTCAAAGCCAAATTTAACATAACTGTATGGACTCAAGTTATATTTGAGAGTAACACTAGATATTCATATTAGTTTTTTCAAAGGGAGACCCCAGATATTTCACACTTTTCAAAAAAATGCAAGATTTATAACAAAATAAATGGCAATTAGCGAGTCATTATTTTTTAAACATTTCAAACGTGAAATCATCTATGTTCTAAGAAACCATGGTGTTGGGAGATCTGACAAACTCCGGACCTGTAAATATTTAAAAACATGGCATGATACCAACAAAATACAATGGCTTCATCTTTTACCGAAACGTTTAATTGTTGCTTTTCATTAATTAATGACACCTAGAGTTTTAACCTGCTTGAACTCAGTTATACCAAAATGGATTGTTTTTCATGACC
>JWZT01002038.1:17557-34489 GCA_000827895.1 Thelohanellus kitauei
TGTGACTCATATTTCTTTCTGTTGATGATAGATCTTCCTATGTATTTATAATTTATTCAACAATATGATGGCATATGATTCAAAAATTTTCATTGTAATATTATATGTTTGTTGTTAATTATTTTTACGAATCTAATCAAGAAGAATGATAATTTGATCTGTATTCATTGGCAAGGCTTAAATCACTCAATCTTCACCTTTAGTGGCGGCCAAACATGGGAGTAAGTTTTTGAAACGTTATAAATCACTTCAGGAAATTATTGTGAATATATATTTCAACAACTTTTGCCAACGGATAAAAAAAATTCATGTTTTTTTTTATCCCAATTGTTTAACAGTTTGAAAGTTTACATTTAATGAAGACAGAGAGGTTCAATTTTAATCAAATTTTATTAGACATCAATTATGTACAAAAAGGACATAGTTATGGCGTTTAAATATGGTAGATCACTCTAAATACAAATGTACCAATCTTAAATTATATTTGTATCATTTACATTTATTCAAACATTAGTATTTTTGACATTTACATATATAATTTTGTGCATTAGTAGTGTCGAATAGTTCAAAGAAAAAGATATTCAATTAAAAAGGAATTACAAGGGTATGATTAAGATTTATGAATAAATGGTACGTAATTCAGCAAGCTTTTCAAAATAGAATACAACAAAGATGCTCGTGTGAATCACTCCACTGGTTTGATGAGTTTTTGTATTTTTCATAATTTTAGGGCTGATATTTATGAATAACTGATGAATTTTATCAGAAATTAACGTTTGATAGCTATGTCTTCATTGAGATTTGTATTAAAAAATAGACACAAATATTTTAAGAGAATTTAAGTTAATATAATTTTAGAATAAAATAACTACTTTATTTAAAATCGTTTAAAGAGAGTTTGCCGTATAATTTCTAAGAATCAATTCATCAGAAAATTTGCATATTCATTTAAAATTTAATTTGATATCTGCATAATTAAAGTATGAGATAGGTGTAAACTAAAAACTGTTAATCTTCATTTAATATTAAATCCCATTGAGGCGTTTCATGACACATAAAAATTATTTTTTAGGATTTTAATAAATCAAATACACTAATTATTCGTTATTTGTAAGCATAAGCACATTTAGTGGTATTTTAATCTATTCCTGAAATCATTTTTTATCATACAAAAAATGCGCATACACGTAATTATTGTTTACGAAATCTAAAATCATTCATGTTCATAGTCCTAAAATCGTGAAATATGCAGAATTCATCATATATTTGAAACATTCGCCAAAGCATATTTAGGGTTATAATTCCAAAATTATATGAATATTTTGTGTGACTTGATCCCAAAATAAAATAAATATTTTTATAGATTCGTTATTAAGTTAATGCTCATTTGTCTGTATCAGTCTACATTCAAAATGCTAGAAAATGATATACTATAATATAAATCATCATTATTTTGAAATAAATGAAAACAACAAAAACATTAATGAATTTACACGCATGAGTAGAAAGATTATATGATTATTAGACTCCAAAAATATATGTATTTTTTTCTAAATTTTTATATAAGTTATTTCATGATATTTTATGCCACAATTTCAGTTTCAAAAGAAATAATTATTTTTGAACCTACAAACGACATTAATGCTATTTATATAAATAATTAGTCTCGATGATACATATTGAGAAGTTACAGATCAGAATAATGTCATTATATATCTACTAAAGACAAGTTATTTTTTAAATAAATGTCATAGAAAATTTCACGTCAATAGTTTTAACCAGAAATTAACCAACTCAATTTATAATGTAAATAGAGTCTATTAATCAAATAATTATCAAAATATTTCTGAAATATTTTTCATATTTAAAAGTTACAGGTTTGAAATGACTTATTTTATTTAGCTTATATTTGAAAAATATAAAATAATTATTTGTAAATGATTTTTAGGTCTGATACTATCCTTTCAAATTATGTTTGTTAGCTGATAAAACTCGTGATAGAATAAATATACTTGTATATATGTAAAGTCTTTTTATTTTGAAAAATCTAAATATTCCATGTTATTTTATTTCGAATTGGAGACAAGGTTTTATTTCTACTTAAAACTCTCTATCCTGCCTGGATTATATGAAATAAAAACATATATGGATTATAAACGATGAAATGTTTTTTTTCATTGTTTGCATATCAGACATCACATATTTTATATGGTTCCAAATTCTAAAATAATGGCATTAATTTTGCTCACATTTTGATAATTAGATAAAAAAACACTTGGGTCCCAATCTAAAATCATAATGGATTACCATTTTTCAGTTCCTAACATTATGAATTATCAAGGTGTCATTAACTGGGTCGTCCTCGTTAGCATATTTTCAAGAATCAAAAATACAAAATTTCTATTTAAGGATAAGCAGCACTGTTTTTTCGATGAGACTTTCGTAATATCGGTAGTCAGGAATCGATCCAAAAAGCAACTATCCAAGAATGATGTAAGAATTGATATAAATGAAACACTAGCGTAATTTTTAGAATGACAGTGAAATTTTGAAATTTGTTTTGTTTAAAATTATAGAGACAAAGATTTAATTTTCGGTCCATACAAGGTAAATTCACATTTATGGTTTTTGGATATATTAAAAAACACCGACAATTTCTAAATAAAACTATATTTAATTAACTGAGATTTTTATTCAATCCCTAAAGGTGATGTGATCCAGTTTATTCCATCCCGGTTTACATTAGTATTTTTTAACCAGGTTTGAAATATCGGAAGGCAAATTCATCAAGGATATGGTGTAATTTTTCAAATACATGAAAAAGTCGTATTAAATAAATCAGGACGTTTTGTATGAGTCAATATTCTATTCATATTTTGGCATATACAATTACATTATGCGAGTATATTAATTATGAGAATTTTTTTAATGTGATGAAATTATGACTGTAGATAACCTCAAATATCGGTACCAATAAAACTATCCCTTGAGTGTCAAACATTTTTTTTGATATACTCTTAATACACGATAATATCTTCTAAAGACATCTCAACAAATAATTACCAACTGATAGTCATTGTATAATAATTCTGAAAGAAACTAGTCATCAATAATAGCTACAACTGATGACCAAGATAGTAAAATCTCTATGCTTATTATCAATTCATAAAAAAGATTAATATAACATTTATCGAATTTGATTATAAATATTTGAAAAATCACAGATCTTTCACCTTTTAAATATTCGTATATTATTTTGAGAATATTTAATTTTATAAAATTCGTTGATGAATCTTATTCGATTGTTTTGATATGTAGTTAAGGTCAATATGATTATATACTTAGAAAAAAATACATAAAGAATTGAGTAAATCAAAAATTTATGAACTGTCAATAATGAATGTTTATTAAAGATTTGTTAACTGAAAAACCATCATCGAGTTTTTACAAAATCAATCGACATTATTTTATCATATAAAATAATTTTAATTGTTGATTTTACAATATAAAACAATAATATATTCGATATTCAAAGACATAAAACATTTAGATATTATATATCTCTACAAGATAAGTGTTTTTTACGAATATTACCTACACAGCTAATTTAAAAATTATTTGACCTAAAATGATGCCTCAGTAACAAAATTAGTTTTTCAGGTATTTGAATGAAGATGTTTCATAGAATATAATATTTATATTAGTTATTAAAAATGTATCGTATAACAGATTTTTCGAACTAAATATAGAGCATGTTTAAGTAAATCGAGATGACAATTATGTCCTTTAATACAAATGAAATACCGGATTAATATTATAAATGCATTTCATTAAACATAGTTTAATATATGAACATTGTTGTAATTTGATTCGCCGAGAGTAATTCCTAAGTATATTCTTTTGAAATATATACCAAATATCAATTAGAATATAATTAATCTACATCCAAGAATGGCACAAATAATTTTAAATAAATGGATTTATTGATCTCTTATGTATTTGGTTGTCGTCCATCTTAAATATTCGATGATAACATTAGATATCAATCCGAAATAGTTTTTTCTCAGATGGTTATAAAAAGCTAATATATAGCTATGTCCAAATTATGCAAATATCAAGCAAATTTGCCGCTCTGAACAAATGAAAATAAATATTATTTTTATCTAATCCTAAAAGGATGAATAAACATGTTTTTAAGTAAATCAGATTCAATCAGAAACATCTATGCGTGAAGATGTTTATCCATTCACTAAAATTATATGTTTCATCTTTGGCAGGATATACTCATGGGTCTGAGCATTTTTAAATGTATATTTTTTACTTTTTTAATGCATTTTCAACCTCTAATATACAATTCATACAAGAAGACTTTTGTTTTTGGCCATTGTTCATATGCAACAAAAAAATATCCATTAGTGGCTACACATAAACTATAATATAAGGTTGATATTCCAGATATCTATAAAAATCATAACTGCATGTCTTGCAAAATATAATGGGCAACTTGCCTTTTATTGAACTATAAGTTTGCTGATTTTAAACGTATATTTAATAGTTGTTATAATCATCTTGCATTGATACGTCTTTAGTTTTTTACTTCAAAAGTGGTTAATTATTGTATTAATATTCATAGATGTAAATAGGCGCTGTTCCATATCATTTAACACGAAATGGTATATTTCACCTCTATTAAATTTGCTTACGACAGTCAAAATTTAAAAAAGCCAATATTCAACAATATAGATTTTTTTTTAAAATGATTGTTATTTGAAATTATTTATTTCAATGAATTAAAATAGATGAAAAACAGACACTGGACTAGGATTAACTAATCAAATTATCTATCCAACGGTTTATATTAAGTTTTGAGAATTTTCCGAAATTCTCCAACAGGAAAAATTTGTCAATATTAGAGTAAATGAAACTAACATCCTCATTCATCTGCATATTTTTTGAATTCTGATATACATGCGAAACTACCGTATGGATATACTTCTGATAAAAAGCGATAATAGGTATATGTTTACTTCATAATAAATAAAAAGAGCAGTGCGTCTTTTAACCAAGGTGTTCAGGTAAAAGATTTAATATATTATAAAAATTGTTCATCTTAAAATGATTATGTTAAAGTTAATTCAGTTAATTTTTCCAATCAAATAAAAAAATTTAATTATATATTTATAGGTAAGACTCGACGTGAGGATATTGTAAAGATACATGATGATGATCAATAAAAGAATATTCACTCGTTTTTCTGATGAAAATGATATGAATTTATGAACACGAATCCATTCATTATAAAATGGACTATAATATAACCATATATGTAATAGCTATTAATATAAGCAATGGAAGAAAATCATTAAAAAAAAATCAAGTATATAATAGAAAACAATTAAATAAAATCTCTAAATATTTCGGTTAATAGGACATTTTTTGAATTTAATTGTGATGAAAAATTATGAAGTAAATCGTCTTGATCTTCACGATATGTCATAAAACCTTGAATGTCGTGAGTCGTGAAATCGAACATTTTGCTGATAAATTGACCATGTAGAGATTCTCTGGTGGAAGTTAAATCGTATTCTATAATAGAGCGTGAATATTTTTTAAACCCATATCAGCCATCTCATAGACTTTTGCTATTTTTTATTAATTTCTGTACCCATTTGAATCGTGAAGCGGCCTTAAAAACGTCTGAATCATTCCCGCGTGAACCAATCTAGAAATACGAATGATTTATACTTAAAAAATGGAAATCGGAAAAGGAATACAGTGTATTTATTCTATTATTAGTAAATCTTCCGAACTAATCCTTACATTTCAAAATTAATATTTGACAACGAATATTTCATCATATACGTTCAAAAGATATATAAAAATACTGAATTTATACCCAATATATTCGTTACTGATTTTCCTTTCAGCGAATAATGGAAGCGACTACATTACAAAGATGGTTTCACCAATCAATATACGTGTAATATTTTTAGTTAGCGATACATCAATACCTGGGAATATAAAATACCTTATCTCAGTTATTTTGATAATATTATGCATAGATGAGTATATTGGTAGATACTTTATTAACATGACCACACTAATATCAGATGGACCGAAAATAAGGTCGTTTATTGTAAATTTGTCATTCTAATATTCTTCATTTTTTAATTTAAATACCCTCCAAGTTTTATCATAAAATATATTTTGTGAGTGGATCGAAGCTAACGTATTTTCAGAGTAAGCAACGTACCAACCAGGTAATGATATCAAATCTATATTTGAGTCATTATAGCTCAATATATCGTTTTCGAAATCTCCAATATTAAATTCATACATTGACGATTTCAGTTTTGAGACTTGATTTCTATATTTTACGATGGAAAACGAAATTCGGAGATAAATATAACTAAAATATAACAGAAAAACCTTTTCTAAAATATGGATTTGATTTTTATTAATATTTGCAAACTTAAAACATATTGAATAGGAATCGTTATATTTGCGCTGATGCAATCTGTAATCGAATATTCATACATTTAACACACCATTTATGAACAGAAATAACTGTTTACAACCAAATATTGATTATATATTTCTTGAATATTTGGAGTCTGGGTATTGTTAAATGTTAAATTAAATTCAATGAATGGTTTCTCTAATTCTTCAAAGCTTACGTACACTTAAAAATCTTTATTAAATGTAAATTTACGTATCATTGGTTTACTACCTTGGAGGTACATTTAATATGTATTGATACATTTAGATCGAAGTTTCTTAAGATGATAATGTTCTATTTCTTTACAAAACAATAAACAAAACCATTTCTCTTTTTTTTGCATAGTCTGCCATGAAAATATAATTCGCTGATTTAGATATTTTTCGTCTAAATTTGAATATAAAAAGTAATGTTTTCAGCATGGTCTATCCATTAATAGAAGAGAAATATACGCGATATCACCTTTTCCCGTTCAAATAACACTAATTGACATTCACAGATGCGCGGTAACCATAATTCTGTATGTAATAGTGTATAACTAAGTCAACATTATGAAATTTTTAATCTCTGACCACTGCCAATTAGATCAGAATTTCAATGTCCAATTGATCAAACAAATATATCTATTTCAATTTATTAGGTTTTGTTTCGAAATATGAAGCAGTTGTATTCCTTAAATGATTGATTATAATAATCAGGTTATGATTATATGAATAAAACTTCGGTTGATAATTATTCAATTATCATATTTAACTGGATGGTTTTTTACATAAATTTGTGAAATTTATTGAATAATCTCGTATATGTAGAGTTTACACTGTTTTCGATAAGTCGATTTAATAAGCGATGTGAATCTATTCTACATAAAATGCTATGTATATATAATAAATAACTTCATTGTGGCAAGTCTATGCGTTCAGATAAATGAATAATTTAAATATCTATAATTTAAAACCGTGTTAATAATCGGTAAAAGTGTTATATTACTGTTACATAATTTTATTTATCAAGAAAATTTATTGTTTTAGCTGTTCATCTGGTTTGATAAACGATAATTATTTAGTATCCTATTCATTAAAAATAATTTATTTGTTAGTACGGTAAAACGTTCTGCGAATATTTATATCTACTTTATAGATAAAAAATATAAGATAATTACACCCATTATCAGCAACAATTTCACTTTGGAAAATTTTTTTTGAGCATCAGCCTTAACCAAATATAAATAAAAGAGGATTGGTTTTTTTTCTATCGAAGTGTACGACGTTAAATAGTAATGAATATTGTGTGAAAGACGAAGTGTTTTTATAATAATCAGTCAGACCTCGAACAAAATATTCAGACATACCAAAGCCTGATAGTCTTTTATAGGAGATGGAAAGATTAACTTTTACCATTTACTTTAATGTAGGATAGAAGATCCGAAATAAAAATTCGATAAGTATCTCGTAAAATATTGGCCTCACTCATTTTTTAACACAAAAATGTTTTATAAAACCAATTATAACTATTTTTTGAGCTAATCCAAACAGCGCAATAAATTTTTCATAGCTCTTTTAAATTCTAAAGAAAGAGTATATCTTATCTTTATGTATTGGCGATTGTCTAAAAATAGACACATTATCAAGACGGTATCAGATGATTATGAGTGTAATTTTGGCAAAATAGTAATACTTGAAATAGGGGATTAACAGCACAGTACAAGCAAAAAATAAATATTACTTTAGTTGATAATTGGTTTTTGCTGATGTTCCAATGACATTTTTAAATAGTGGAAAATTCATTCCACCAAGCTCAAAATCGAATGCACAATATGGCAAATTGGCTAGTCAAGGGTTTATACTGTCTGTATATTTACTGATAACATATTTTAACTGTTATTTTTTGTGTGATTTTTTGAAAATTAATAATATTAATTCTGTCTGTTATTTCAATTCATAGAATTATTAATTTTTTAAACCCCTAATTTTAATATCTGTTTAACGAATCGTAATTATCATTATTTTATAACACAAATGGCAAACACTAATTATTATTGACTCTGTCTATTTTAAAGATTTAAATATGTCAGTCTAAAACGTTTGTACTTAAATTTTAACTACGATTATAATTTCAGAATATTTCGTACTTTTCGTTAATATTTGACTCATCATACGCAGAATATATGTTGAAATCAAAAAACAAATAAAAGCCTTTACGGAAAAGAATGTAGGTAAATATTCTATCATCTTTAACAGAAGCTATTATAAACCTTCCACAATTTTTGTCAGAGGGACAATGCCGTTATAATAGATATATCTACTCAATCGATGTTTCAACCAAGATAAAGCAAAAAACTTAACATAGTTCATCCAAATAGAGAAAAACATTATGTATATCATTAGAGGTACCTATGAAGAATTCAATGAAAAACAATTTGAAAGCCTGTAGTGAAAAGAATGTGGCCATCCATCAAATAAAGAAAAATTTTTAGATATATCTTGCAAAGGTATAAAAAAAATCTTAAAATACGAATCTAATGGACTCAACCAATAAAACATATTTTGGCGACAGCTGTTCTTGTTTCTATATTACGAATGCAGAACGCATCAGCGATGGAGGAGATTTGAAGAACGTTCAATCACTTATTAGCACATTTTAATCTCAAATGGAATAATACATAACATATTTATCATCATAAATTATAGTAGACGTTTAATAATATACCGAATTAACTTTATCTATTATGATATGTCATTTTTGTATCAATTAATAGATTGCAATACATTTAAGAACTTTTTTGTAAATCCGGCTAATAATTGAGGTTTTGCAAAATATTGTCCCTGGAATTCTATAAAAAAACAGCTTTAAACGAATTTTAATTACCTTGATCATATGCTTGATATACAGAAATAAAAATTAATTATTTCAATTCATTGAACAACATTAGATCTAGTAATTTGAAAATTATTATTAAAAATTTGTTTATAAAATTGATGAAATAATTAATTTTGAAAATTTGTTTAATTATCGATGAGAATTCGATGAGTCGATATTTATAAAGGTGAATATAAATAACTTAATTCAACTTATAATATTAAATGAGAGACGTAAATCTTCTATGTTTTTGAAAATCAATTAAACAATTTATTTTTTATATATCTTCGATTTTCCATATCAGTCAGCATTTAAAATTTGAATCATTGTGAATTTAATATAAAAATTTACCGTCTTTTTCGCACCTTAATACAGATATATCTAATTAATACAATAAATTTTTATTTGATTAGGTGTCTACAAATGAAACATATATTGAACTTGCATAAAAAATATCTTCAAAAAACAAATTTTTTGATTCACCTGATATTAAATGGACTAATTATAGATAGTCAAAGGATTATGATTATTGTCTTCGTTATCCAATATTTAAGAGTTGGATTTAGAAAGTTGTAATAAATATTTTGATATATTGATAAAATGATTGTAGTTTATTGCCAAAACTTTATTAAATATACATTTATTACCCATCATTAACAGTTTAATATTTAGTAGTTATCAAAATACTTTAATTAATAGATCGCTGCCTATATTGGTACAATAAAAATATTTATAAAATCAACTTATACTGAATGCTTAGTCTGCTAGAATTTAAATCTCAGTCATAGAGCATGGCCTGGAGTTACATTTTAAAAACACCACAACCATCTTGAATATCCTAGATATAATGCTTCTTCGAGCTGTGAACCATATTAGCTTTCGCACCTTCCAAAACGAGTGAATAAATTCATATATTAAGCTGATGCTCATGCGTTGAATTTATGTGCAGCTCATGAGATGTATGCCTTCTCTTTATATGATCACTTATAATTAACTTGTAAACTGTTCTTTATCTTCTTTGGCTCCATTGAAGTATGTTTGAGATTAATGAATATATTTCGGTAGAATTTGACTTTTTTCTTAGCATAGATAAATCCAGGATCGTTTATTAAACTATTCCATAATCTCGAAACGGGCCATTGGAGAGTCTAGCTTTAGCCATATATAACATTTTTGGGGTCAAATGAGCCTACAACTTTGGGATATATGGAATTTGTTTTCGATTTTATATATTGTTGAATTCAAGTATAATTATTAGGATTTTTAAATATAATGAGATCGATTACCGATTTTTTACCACACTTCTAGCATCCTTTAATTATGAACAACAACCAGTGAATGAATATGGTATCGTTATGGCTAAATGGAATCCGCCTTTATAACTATCCTGCTTATATTTATCATGTGACTACTTTTGGCCTTTCTTGTGATAGCCCAAGCTGTATTTATGCAAGAGCGGAGTGAACATTTAGATTGACAAATGCATAATCTACCATCATGATTTCTGAGTGTCTAAAAGTAGTAAAAAAATATACCAACACGCAAGCGCTTGTGACTTTACATGGAGGTTTCTAAAGTAACCTAAATTAGAACGATCTTGATAAGCACAATGTTTATGGTTAAATACAGCTTCCGTTATTGAGTAAACGAGCTATGTTCGCAGAACTGTGATTTTGGTTGCATAAAGCGTGCATCCAGTATACTAGACATTCCTGGATATTAAAATGCCTATAGAGACAGAATTGCGACTATGGCACATCTTTAGAATTTAAGGTTAGTTATTCGTAATTAATCGTTAATTGATGATACTTATTCAAAAATCTAAGGAATTAGCAGGCGATGAATGAATAATTAGTATCACAGTTAAATTGCACAATAAAACGTTTTGTTGGGAATGATTCTTTTTGAAACCATATAAAAATATACTATGTTAACAAAATAGTTCGAGGAATGGATATGTATTAGGATATAAAAAAAGTTAATTTTAGATCATAATTAAATTTTATTCGATGCTTGATAAAACTAATCATATATGAAAAGTTTGTTTAGAAAATATATTTCCATTATTGTACAATTTATCATTTATAAAATTTAAATAGTTTGATAATGGTGATAATTTGATTAAATAAATTATAATCAGTATTATTAGTAGTTTTAATAATGAAATTGAAGATGCTAGTCTTAGTTATATTTCTTCTGATTTTGTCCAAAGGTTGCTTTGACAATAGAAGGAAAATCGATGGGTGGAAAACGAGCTATAAAATAGTAATTAGCATTTCATGTTAAGATGAATGTTAAGAATCATCCAACTATTAGATTCAAATTTATGAAAGGCACATTTGGAATGCCTAAGTATATATTCATGACAGTACATGCTCAAATATATGATCAACGGAGTCTGTCACAACTGTGGAATGAAACACAGCATTATCATCTTGAAAAACTAACAGAAAATTATCCAACAACCTTCAAAATATCGTATCCAAAAGTGAAAAAAATAGTGGTAATTATAGTTAAATTGAATAAGGAAACAGTCGTATACCTCAGTTTAGGCGAACTCGAACATGCTTTAACCGAATTTCGTTTTACAATAAACAATACTCAGAGGATTAAAACAAAAATCTTGAATGATCAATATTTTAATTGCATATGGTTATTTCATATTCGAAAATCACCGGCAAAATGTAATGAATTTTTTATAGAGGTTTTACCGGTACCAATCAACGAATTCAATTGAATATTTCAAATGTTGAAGAAAATAATAACGATCAAATTACCATTTTGGCGACAGTATTTCTAATATTTGTTCAGTATCTAACTCGTAAATTCATTTTTCATTGTAAATTCAAAAATGGCGAATCAAAACTGAGGTCGTCTATATTTGGTATTGATATTGAAGTTTTCGATCGCCAAAAATCAAATCTTACAAACTCAAAAATATACAAGATTTCACTGAGTGGATGGAAAATTTATTACTTGTACAATTCGCCGTCATTGATCCATACCCCAAATATATTTTATGATATAAGTTGGACGGTATAAAATGTTATAAATGAAGAACGTGAGTATCAAATTTACGATAAAAGACGTTTTTCATAATGAATCCGAGTTTGGAGTGGTAAATTTGATAGACCACACCCCAAGATACTCGCCTATATACAACAATATCAAAATAACGAATATTAAGTATTTTCCATTCCCATGCATAGATGTATCTCCCAATAAACGTATTAAATATATGACAATAGGAGATACAATCTTTGCAATCAACGCGCTTCCATTAATGGCTCATAGTAAATCAGTCACAAAAATATGGGGCAATGATACGGCATTTATATATATTTAGCGAAAGTGTTTGGTCGATTATTCGTTCTCCAATATTACTTTTGAAAAGTTAAGATTAATTCCGAAGCCTTACTGAAAAAAGACAGAACTTATCAATTATATTGGATTCAAAGTATATTTTGATGATACATAAATATATTTATCGTTAAATACTAAATATAAGCCTGCATTTTTATAATTTATTTATGGTAAAATTATACTTTTTTTATGAAATAGAATATTATCAAGATTTGAATCCATTTTCTACTCACAATTTCTTTTTGCGTTCATGTCTAATTTAAATAAAATTATCTCAATACAACGTTTCACGGAGAATCATTTAGACTTTCATTTTTTTGGCGCATGTAAATAATTATTTTCATTCCGAATTTTCCATCAAATCATCCAGAATTTCCCATTTTTTTTGAAATTGTTATAAAAATTTTCACAATATTATTTCTAGAATGGCCTTAGGTTGAATTGTATTTGAATTTAAAAGGAAGAATATACACCGAATTCTCTTCCTAATTTCGCAAGTTTTAGATTAAAGAAACTCTAAAAATTTTGGAAAGGTTCAGGCTACTATGCTTTGAGGTTTCGTATAGATTCACATATCCAACATCATTGTTCTATTTTTAGATAAGCTAAAAGCATCTGAGATGGCCCTTAAAATTGTTTTGAAAAATGTAGGCTGTATTCTAGCATACTTTGCCATTTCGAACAGAGAATAAATATATGGTTAAACTAAGTGGAAAATGTTCGAATCACCTATCGAAAAATTCATAGATTTATGACGTGTCGTGAGTGCCAAATAGATTTTTTCTACGTTATACGTCACAATAAATTTCATAAAATGTTGTTTGTCTCATATATTAATTATAATCAATATATAAATTCAAATGAATTGAGGTAATCGCATCATTTACTTCTAAATTGACAAACACATTCGAACTTTAAGATGTTTATAAAATTGTGAAGCCAGACGCAAAAAATTCGATCTATAATTTGATAAGTGATCGTCCATTTATTCTTCCTACTTTTCATCTCCTTCATTCATTTTAATAAATATTTAAGTTACAAAAAAAATCCTTTAAAAATTCTAACTTCATGCAAGCATATACGGATTTTTCAAAATTTCAACCTTTGTTCACAAATTTAAAGGATACGAAATATACTGTTTGGTGTTAAATAAAAATACAAGTAGCAACTATATACGATATCTACGGGTTATGATACTATAATTTCAATATTTTTCGGTTAAATGTACTGATGATTTGTTCAAATACAAAGCGAGGACAGAAACTATATATTTATGTATATAAGCTGAATATGATAGATCAATGAAATACAATTCGCTCGATACACTTTGCAAGATAGATAGCTACGATTGGAAATGATGTTTGTTGATTATCATCGCTCAATTTATGCAAATATGTATCTATAGATATAGAAGGAAATCTTTTGTGCCATATGAACAAATGCCCTAAATAAGAGACTTCTTATATGGAAAGTAATGTAAAGGCGGAATATGGTATAAAAAATATAATATATATTTAAAAATTGATATTCGTTAATCCATATTCGGGTAAAGATAAAATAATCTAATTTAAGGTAATAAATAGGAATATTCACGCGTAGATATGTAACTGAATCGATCATATTCGGTTAAAAATATCCTTATTCAGTCTATTTTGCTAATTAACAAAATAAAATATAATCAAATATGTTCGAAGAGTGATTTTCAGTTTATATTTTCAGATCTTGCGATATTAAAAATATATCAACTATTTTATGTAAGATATTTTTAGATTTAAAATCTTATTTTATCATTGATTATTCCGGATCGACGAGGTGCATGTTAACAATATATAAGTATATCAATTAATTTAAAACTTTTTGTTGGCAAATTTCATAGAATTATATAAAATTGTAACTAATGTTCGATATATATTCAAAGGGTATAAGCCTTAGATTTTTAATCAACGAATCAAATTACAATAATATTTTAATATTAATGGTGATTATTAAAATGTTTGTTAATATAAACAGGTTTTCGGTCCCAATTAGCGTTCGTCTAATACATTTCGGCGGTTATCAGATCCACTTTCCCGTATATTTATTCCAATTTGCTCTCTCTGTGTTTTATGCGAGTTATCAGTCAAATTTGGGCGACCACTAACAAAATTTAACTTGAAACAGCAGATAAAAAAACAGCCGCATCAAATTGGACTATAAAAATGCTAATTTTGACAGAACTCATGGTAATGCTGCAAATCATTTCGATTGCCGGAAAAAAATTGTGAAATCGATTTAATAAAAAATGTGCTTTGTAATATATTGGACAAATTTTTGAACGTTTGAATTATAAGTCACTATTAGCCAATAATTAATTCTTTGAAACATCAACATTCACATTAAAAAAACATATCGGCCTCGCCCATATCATTGGCTAGAAAATCTAAGATGGAACCAAACCGGTTTGATTGTTTAGATATACTCCTTCAAGTATACCAAAATTATATATATAAATGCTTCATCTGACGGTATATTCAACACATCATAGATTTTCTATTATCAATGGAATACATAAATATAATATTTTATAACATATGTCGATTTATTTTTTGTCAAAAACTATATAGCCTCTTAAAGAGAAATGCCGCAAATGAACATTGTTTTTGGCAGTTCAGCCCAATCTGATTGCTTAAGAAGTGAATTTTTTTATTTTTTTATGTGTAGATCTTTAACCACACAAATAAATCGTTACACCATAAAATAGATCAGTCAAAGAATTTTCTTAAAATCGTATATTCACATCGTTTATTCTTAATTTTTAAAAAGTCAACATTCTACGATTTTAAATTCATTTATAAAATAATCCTTTTAGATATAATCATTCTCTATAACGTGATAAAAGATGTATGGTTTTTAATATCAGCGTCCTCGGATGTAACTATAAGTGATAGCTACTTTATTTCAAAATTGTTATACAATCATAAGTCGTTACATTTATTTTGATTTGTCGTTAACAGATATTTTGAGTACGAAGATTTAATTGAAATTTTTTTTAAATATAAGAGACACTCTTTGATTGGTATCGGTATTTTTGTATGATTTTATAATTCCTAAAATTATTAATCTATGTAATAATGAAATTAATACTATCAATCTTCTGAAAAATAAAGTAAAAAGGACATCCTAATAAGTCATGACGTGTTCATAAATGGCAATCGTGTATAAATACGATAAATTCTAGTACATCAATTAGAATATTTTACTGTGGATAGCTCAAACGTGCTGAAAATATACACGTTTGTATTGGAATGTTAGTAAATCAGATTAATTCAACTAATGAGATTGAAATATGAATAATTTAATCTATATATGCTAGATATTGTTTGTGGTTGCCTTTATATACAAAAAATATATATATTTTCAATCCACCGATATGCCAAATAGGTTCAATTCTAATATTTTTTTACATTAGATGACTATAAAAAATTTCATACACATTTTAGTAATTTAGAGAGAGTGTTGGGTCAATGTTAATTATTGCGTAATTTTAATATATTATTACTTTTTACAAAAATTTCTGAAAAACATAAAAATTCACACTCAGAAACGAAAGTTGGGATTTCGTTTTTTTGTTTCTCAGAGAGAGGTATATTAACCTGAACCGGTACATTTCTGCACGGACATCACATCGATGGCGAATGCGACGATGTCCACGTACGGTAGGGACGTACTCCGGGGAGGCACCCTTCTGCAAGCAGTTAGGGTAGCGCTAGACTCACAACTGCTAAACACTAACCCCCATCCTCAGACCAGTATTGCTACGATACCGAATCGGCATTTGTTCGCTGGAAGTAAAAATTTGGGATTATGGTTATATTTTACCGAATTTACTTTCAAGAAAAAATAATTTAACGATTACGCAAAACCTAATGCAATCTGTAAAAGTCATGATCTAATGTACTAAAAACTGATAATCTATTATGATGCTCGATTATGATAGCCACCATTGTGTTTATTTATTTAAATATCTACCTATACATTGATCAAACATTTTTAAATGTTGTCAATTATTTATAACAATCAGTATGTTAATCATGAGAAAAACGATACTCATTGAATCAATGAAATATTCGCACGTGAATATTTGTTCCGTTATATTCTCATAATTATTGTAAATTATGTGTTAGTTATTCACAACACATTTTCTGATTTATCTAAATTCATTCAAAACTGAATAT
>JWZT01002039.1:18242-31032 GCA_000827895.1 Thelohanellus kitauei
ATTTTTCAATGAAAGTTAGAATTTTTGATATTACGTATCTTTCGAATAGAACGATCTCAATCTTTACCACCAGATTCAAGTCATCGATGTTTCATTTGCTGTGTATATTCAATCATTTGATACGGCTACCATTCTATTCATTCATTAAAAAAATGTTTCGTTGCAATATAAATATATGGATTCAGTTATATGCTCTCTCAAACAAGATGCATCTCTAACAATCGAAATATATTTTTTGCAATGTTAGATATATGTATTTAACACTAACTCGAGATCGATTCAATCAATATATGAAACAATATTCCTTGTTATATTTCAAAACTATTCAAAATATCGATTTTTGTGCTTATTAATGATTTAAAAAAACTCAAGGCCGAAATGTTGATTCCAAAAAAAGGGTTTCAATTGCTCATTCATTATGAATAATCCAGTTCATTAATTACTAAATCTAAACTAGGATTAACTCTATGATTACCTAAAACGTTACAAAATTTTGATCATCAAATTTTTATTGAAATGAGCTCCTAAAGCTGCTCTAGCAAAATATCATCGTTAATATATCAGCTGAAACGAATTAATCATCCTTTCTTTAAATGAATGATAAACAATAAGCTATTTATTGTGTGAAATATATAGATAAATATTAGTTTATTTCTATTTTTCTTATCTAACTACTAACGTTGACAAAGCATTCCAAACTTTAAAATTTCTTAAAAGATAAACATTGTTAGATAACATCAGCAGAAATCAAATTTTTTCATCAAATTTCGCTTTTTTGGTATATCATCAAAAATATATTTAAAATGGTATTAACTTGTAATCCATGTTTTTAATGATAAAATTTACATTAATATTTAGATACATGATAATTTGTGGTTATAAACCATTCATTTAATGAAAATAGAATTATATGATTTATATATACACAGTTATTCATTCAAACTGATCTATTTTCTCGCACGATTACTATAGTTACATTCAGATTGTTCCAAATATATAATATATGAAATTATAACTTTAATAGTGATTGTCACGGAGATGCGGGTTATGTGAATCACATATATTTACCGACGAAAACAGCAAAATCGTGTTTTTGAAATATTGACAGAAGCTGTTGGGATTATTGATAAAGTAATACTTCTATCGAATATGTTCCTGTCAAATTCTAGAATACTTTTCAACTTATAACGGAGTAGTTCGATAGGATTCAATTATGACAATTAATGTGATAAATAACAGATGTAACGTCATTAGGATTACTGAAGAACATTGAAGTTTTACGAGTTGTGCATATTGATATTTTAAAAACATTTTAATCAAAATGAACGTCTCTATTAAAATTCCACCGTTATAAAGTTGAATTGAATTATTTTAATTGAAATAATAACAGAGCCATAAAAACATTTTTTTACTAGATCTGCGAAAAAGATGCTGCTGGTGATATATATGAATTAACCTATTTTGATTTAAGAATATTGTAGATAAAAAAGGAATTCTCAATGTAAATCCGTGTGCGATATCACGTTTAATTCACGAAATGAATTTTTCCCTAACTTAGATACAGACATGAAAATGTTAAATTTTAGATTTGTTTAGTGATTAATGCTTAACTGTGTAAACTAACAACATCATTGAAATGTCATGTGAAGACTTAGGTTTTGGGAGTTAAAGTCAATTTTTGAAATTTTATTAAAAATTTTCAGAAATTTCCTATCTTTGGCATTAAAAAAATTCAAAGAAACACAATTGTAGAATTCAATTATCGAAGATATGTTCAAATATTAACCCTTTCTTCTTTGGTTAATCAAGTAGTTTTTTAAATATGATAGATCGAGAGATTTCAAATATTATGTCTGCTGATCAAGATATCCAATGATCATCCATAGATAGTATATCTATATTCATTCATTTAGAATTTAATTAACAGTAAACAAATAGAATCATTACAAATATCCATTTTTTCATTCTATTCTTCTCAGGATGGCAAGTTATAAAACTCAAATTTACGATAATTGATACCGTTTCTGAATGACTATTTGAAATTTCAATATATTCTCATTCATTTAAATTCAACAGAAATATTGATCGATGATATATTTAGTTTGGATTGTCATTTTTATAATTGAGAGCGACAATATTACGGTAAGTTATTTCAACGATTATGTATATTATTTATTTATCTGCCATGTTGATAATTTCTTATCTCATTTCCAAATAAAATTTTCAGTATAAATTAGCGTCACCATATCATAGTAATACGTGAAATGTGGTATAAATAACATATTTGTCGACTTGATTACATATTTATGAATGAAATTTCAGTAGAACAATATCGAAGTTAGCTTTGTACAGAAATTATTATAAGATAATCACAATATTAACCTATTATTCTTGCCGCCTCATCTCAGAGAGAGAATTTAATGCGCTGAAATCAATTTGATATAATATAATTCTCTTTTCGATCAAAATAAACATATTATTCATATTACTACTTCTCCTAAACAAAAAAATATATCGAGTGATTAATGAGTGATTAATAGAACTTAATTCGTTTTAATAATTGTGATGATGTATGTTAGTAGAGAAGATTCTCTGAATTCTACTCTACTTTATGTTGTTTGGAGACAATTCAAATGATTTTACTGGATTAGTTAGTCATTGGTCGTTATAAAATTCATGTCTATCTGTCAAACTAAATCAATATTAATAAAATATTTTAAGAACTTAACTCTCATATTTTTTTCAATAAATATCATCCTTTACTGGTTCAATGAATGCTAAAAGCGATGATTTACTTTTGTTGTTGAGACTGTTTTCTTTAATCAATCATTTGTTCTTTCGAATTTCATCTTATGTAAAATAAATATACATTTCCCAATTTTCAAATTTACATTCCAAACTAATTGTGTCATTAATTTATCATGATATTACATGTTTAAAATAATTAAAATTTTGCGAATATTTAATGATACTGGCTAGAAAACAAAATAAAAAACGATATTATTTATTTTTATTGCCCAAGGCAAATTCACGATTTCATTATTAAAAAACCATGCTCTAATTGTACACAATCATGCCATTATTCATTAAACCTAATGTCAAATAATGTAAATTTTTAAAGTAAAAAAGAGATATTTATTCATTTTGAATTGATTTCTTTTTTTAAAAAACTATCCAAAAGATATATTTTTCATGGTCTATAATCAACCACTCTGTTTTAACCGAAATAAAATCAAATATTTATCGTATTTAATCATAATCTACCTCTTCAAAATGGCATATTCGACCCTCCATATTTGTAAATCATTCAAAATCTCTCTCGAGAAATAATGGGTGATGAATATTAATATTTATCTACAAGCGAAATATTAGAATCATTTTAAAATGTGAATTTGGTATTAAAGATGAATGACATAACACTTTGTAATCATTTAATATCCTCAAAAATTGTTATGATTTTTGATCCGATTCAATTTTAAATTATCAAAATCTCAAAAATCGTAATTTTGTTATATATTTTAATTAGCATTTAACTAGATTTCTAAATCTTTTGCTAAATATCTGGTTAGGTATTTTCAATATTGTTTTTGAGTTAACTCTGTATAGAGTAAAAATCCGAATGTCAAACTCTAAAATTTTAAAGTCATCAGCTGAATTATTAAGAAATTTACACCAAATAACTCAAACAATTTATGATAAAATTGTTGATAATGATGTTCATGAATAATATTTATTTTTCTTAAATTATAACAATTTATGTTTCTATACATTGGAGTTAGATCAGAATTTTATGAGGATAAAAAATATTCAATTTTATTAAGAATTCTGAATAAAATATATAACTATCAAAATTTTGACTGCTAATTAGTGAACTTTAAATATAGTTTTAATACCTATTTTTCAAAATCAAGATAATTGAATGACTATGACAAAAACAATTCCTTACTTATTTGAATAGTTTCTACAAAGAATTAAAGAAAATTCTTAATATGTTTTCTAAACATCAAAAATCTCAAATTTTAATTATTTATTTGTCAAATAAATGAACCAATGGCAAATTGCATATGTTAGGATTTCTGAAAACCGTTTCATTAATGAATACTTTTTTAACAACTTACCTATCATTGACATAGGATACATCTGATCGGAACTCAAATATTAATTTATAAATGATTGAATTTTTGTGTCAATTGACAAACAGTCAATTAGTAATCAATAAAATTGCAAACACTCATCTGACAAAGGTTAATAAAACTGCTTCAATTATTTGTTTTAACCTTCGAGATCGTTCTCATTCAGAAAGATAGAAATACATTTCAAATAATATAAATACAAAAAAATAACGCCTATCGATCTTTGAGACATGAAAAACAATACATTCTACAGTATATGTATGTATGACATTCCAAATTACAAATTAACAATCGACGTTACGGATTAAACATTGAAAACGCTGAATCCCCACCAGTCTTGTTTTTGTGTTTTTTATATGTTTATAAAATAAAATTTCTGCTTAAAATTCTAAAACAAAACTTTAAGATTTAATTATCATATGTTGAATTCATCATATCTTGCATTGATGTGTATTTTGTGACTCCATAATAATAAAGACTAGTTATTTATTGATAATATTGGAATGAATTTAATATTAATAATAAATTTAGAATTTTTTATCAATTTTTATCATGTATTAAAGATTTTCGTGGTCTAATCTAAACTTATATTTATTTATCAATCCATTGAAAATATTTTAATATTTAGCTGTTATTTAACATCAAAGCCTTTTTTCAAGACGAACTACAAACTAGGTGATTTTGTCATTAAACTAGGAACCAAACTACATATTTTCTATTTAATGTGAGATGTAACGAAATTTCATCTGATCATGAATTTAATAGATCCTCCAAAATAATAAACAATACGGAGATATCTTATTATTATTTCATTAACTATATTACATGTGATGACACAGTAAGTATTTATGTGTTTATTATTTAAATTTGTATATTTTATCATTTCAAACTGCTAATATAAATTCGATTTATACAAATCTATCATGACATGAAAGAATTGGGTATTTTCATTCAAAATAAATACATCGAAATACAACATATATTGATATTTGTTTCCAAATAAATTTCGATAAATTCTTTATTATTTTCCATTAAACGAAAGTATTAGGTACCGAATTTTACTATTCCTGAAAATATTCATTTGATTGTGTTTAACATCTGAATAAATTTTGACAATGAAATTTATATATCACACATAATTGATTTCGTCTTCAGTTTTTCTAAATTTTTATCTTTACTAAGTGGTACGTGAGTCTAAGAGTTATAAAAATTGATTATTGTAATATTCAATATTTCAAGATTTCAGATATAACAAAATATACGTCTGGTTATCATTGTAAAGGATTTTCTTTTAAATACTCGATAAAATCTTTCTAATTTTGGTCTGAGAAGCAGATGTGGATAGTATACAATATCATATCCCATGAAAGTGGAATATTCTATAATTCAATAAATATATATATCCACAAAATATATCGATAAGTACTAACAAATATCAATTGGAACGAAATATATTTTGAATGGGATGAATGTTACAATCATCCATTTACTAATTTTGTGATATATTATTAAATTTTTAACATAATTTCTAAGGTTTGGTTGAGTTCCCACAAAATTCTCTTTTTATCATCATACCTTTAAGATAAAGTAATATAAAGAAGCAGCGTCTTTTATATTGATTAGATGGTTATCATAAATAATGACTTGTTGAACATTTTATCAAAAATTATCCTAATAAAACAAAATGTATATTTTTTATCGTTCCACACCATTTAATTTTTGTTAGCCCTCATTTTCTCTAAATGTTATTAATTCTGCCATGGTTTTAGAGTTATTAAATTCTCAGATCGCAAATCAAGAAGCAACATAATTTTGTTAAATGAATCATAAATATTGATAAAATCAAAACAGGATATTTTAATGCTGTTACTGGTCATAACATATTAAGAGGTATTATAAGGTGTATATGATTAAATTATGATATCATGTTATATTCTGCGATTTAATGGTCCACATACTTTTGATCATATATCGTTGTGGTATCTCATAAAGGTCGTGCTTATAATTGTGACAAAGTATAAATAAGATTATTAATATAATATATGGTTCAAATCACCGATTTTTATTTTATATTTACTCAGTCTAATACAGAGCATAGATGTATATCCTGCTTAAATCAATTAATAAACAATATAATTTATTAGACTCGATCCAGTTTCCAATTATTGTATTTATAAAAAACAACATTAAAGCAATATATATTGCTGATCCATGGCAAGAAATACTGCTTTCATCGGCTTTTAAATGTGATAATTTTACATATTAATATAAACGTATGTATTATGAAATGTTTTAGTTATCAATTAAACAGAAAGATGAAATGATCTGGAATTAAATAAACGGTGATTATATTCAAAGTAATATTCGAGGTTTAATACTTATCGATGAATACTTAGTTTTTAGTCAGTATATTAGAATTTATCAGTAAAAACTAACTGAATATGATTTTTTGAGACATTATTTAAGAAAATATTTTTCGATCTCTGTGGTTTACTTGCTTAAATCATTAAATGTTTGACTAAATTGAATAACTTATCAAAATCGTGATAATAATTGAAACTATTAACAAATTTATTGCTGTTTATTGCCCCATGAAATTATTTTTTTGTAGCTAAATGTAAAAGATTTATATATGTTCAAAAAAGTTTTTGCTTTTAAATTTACTCATTTTTCATAGTTACAAAAATTATTCTAGGTGTACTTAACCCACTTACGCTGTCTTAACAAATAAAGCCTATTAGGTTTATCATTATAAAAGATTTGATCAGAAAAGCATTCTAATTAAAAAAATAGTGCAATTCTTACTCAAGAGTAGGTTTTCTGCACGCTCTTTAAAGACGTCTAATATCAGCGTTTTTAATACCACTCAAAATTTTACATGTCGAAATTTGAATAGAATATATAAATATGTATTGAATAATGAAAACTTGGATATGACAAAATAACTACTTAATATTCATTGCTTAACATATCAATAATAATTTAAGTATGATTTATTGCATAAAATTCGCTGGATCCGAATGGGTTCTGTCTTAAAATGATTCTGTAGTATTAACAGTACATATGTTTATTTCTACTTCGCGAATGGCTAGGTTTATTATATTCATACAAACAATAAAAATTTCTAGTCTTAATTCATTGAACAAAGATATTTAGAATACATTATCTATTTCTTAATAATTAACATTCCCTATGTAATGTACATAGTTGGTATATTTTGTTTGATAAAATATGTGCGAAGTTGACTTGAATATTTAATGTTATGTTCAATGCCATGTAAATTCATACTATCTTCATTTAATTATATATTTTTCATTCTTAAAACTTGACAAATATCTGTTTTGGTATAGTCACTAGGGTTATTATGAAAATAAGGGAAACGATTGCCGCTTGAAGTCAATCTCTTTTTTGTTTAAAAAATTTTTAGATAATAAATCAACTAATAGAATGCGTCAGTATGAATATTTTAACTAATATATCTTGATCCACAAAATAATTGTAAACATAACAATAATTTATTATTGCAGAGTTTTATCAAAATCGAATTATTTAATAACATCAAAATGGTTTTATTTCAATTCAAATTTCAATGATAGATAATTTCAGAATAAGCTTCTTTATTTATTTTTCAAAAAACCTTGATTTTACTCATTCTGGAAGAAATTCCTCACATTAGAAATAAATAAAAACACTTGTTTTTTTGCTTTACTTACCCAATCAATTGTATTTATTTCCATGCAATAAGTTGTTTTTGATCGAGAAACATTATATATTTTTACTAATCTACAGGAATTCTCGATCTACACAATAATCAATATGATCAAATGAATAAAAATGGTCACAAATATATAAATTCTACAATAGGTTGATGAACAAGCTATAAATTTATCGACTTGGCAATTTTCGACTATTTTCATGTTCTAGACATCACCATAATTCAAAAATATAAGCAGAAATGTAGGACAAACAATCAATACAACTGTGAATTTCAATGAAGTGGAGGGATATGAAAAAATAGGAAATGTTATATGCGAAATTTCACATTTCTTCATATATTCAATTTTGAACACATATCACCTCATAATTTCTTCAATAAAATTCCATCTTTTGTTTATTTCATATATTTCTGTTCAATTTGACAATAACTTTGCTAGTTACGTCATTTGTTGACGCAAAACAACATATATTTTAGTTGTAAATATATTCTCCGTCCATCACATCAACCCTGTTTTTATGCTAACATCGGTTGAATGCCCATTATTTGTATATGTCGTCATATTTACAACTTATAGGTTTTTAATTCTATCCATTCGTGTCCGTTGGTTTACTCACCCATTTTTCGGTTTTTAGTCACAAAGTCTATTTTGAAGGTTTTCAAAATTAACGGTTTTTGAGAATGTTGAGATTGACTGAAAAAATGAAAGGTCATCAAAAAAGTTCATACAGAGAGGTTTAATGATTTTTCCAGTTGTATTTTTTAAGATGATTGATCCTCGCGCTCCTTTTTACAGCCAACATTTAAAAAATGACAGACTCACTAAAAGTCGAGCATATAAACCTAAATACTTTATCTATTGTCGACTCTTAATCACAATTGCACAAATATCAGAAGAATTAATTATCTGTGACTAAATCATATATCTTTATGTGAGATTTATTGGTATAGTTTTATCATCTAATGAATGTGTTGTATAACACGATTCAAAAAAACCAATACTTGTTTGTTTATCTTAATTCTGAAATTCCAAAATTTGAATACATCTTAATAAATCTTGACATTGTTTTTACAAAAATTTATAATTTACATATATATAGGGTTATTTCCGTGTTGATTACTACTTGGAAAAAAGAGAGAACGTAAAATATTTGATTCCAACCACATATATTCAATCAATGGATTTCGAAAGGAAAATATTTATCAACGGCCAAAAAAATGAAACATTTTACACTAGAATCCAGTATATATATTTTTAATATTCAGAATAAGCGAAATATATGATGTGGAATTAAATACAATTTTACGTTTAAGCTTTAAGACGATAAATGTGTTTAATAAGGCACAAACAGTCAACAGAAAACAAGTTTTATTGGAAAATATCGCAAATCGTCAAATGTCTATTAATGCTAAATATATTTTTAAAAATCTGGTTTCACAATTCAACAAGACATTACTGTCACCAAGACTGCATAAGATAATCTCGAAACACCTTGTTCATTTTTTGAGAAACGCTCTGAATGGAGATATTGGCAGGGATATGGATATAAAACTGTATTATGTTTATAGACATCAACAACAATATATTGATATGATCAAAGACCAAAAAAGACAAAATAATATTTTGATTACTGCGCATACACTTAAAAACTCAATAAACAATGAAGTGTATCTAGATATAAAGTGGGTATTTTTCATAATTAGATTCCAAGGATTAAACAATGTCCCTATAAAAAATCCATTAGCTCCTTCAATAAATAGATATAGATGTGATATATTCCCAATTGTTCCCTCAAAGAATATTTCACATAACTTTTTCAGAAATCCAGGTATTTATACTTTTTTAATTTTCACATATATTATGCTCGAATGCCTGCCCAAATCTAATCAGAAAGTTCAACTTCATAAGTTCCTTATTCAACCTACGAAGTCATGGCTTAGTATTCGAATTTCAAAAAGCAATTTTTCATGAATAGAATGTGCACTTTTCTTGCAGGGGTATAAAATATTGATTGAGTATTTTCTAAACATACTCATTGAGGGGCTCAATTTTTTTTACACGTTTTGAGATGTGAAATGTTTAAATTATATGCATTTTTTGTCAAGAAACTACTCTCCATATTTAAATACAAATCTGTTTTTCAGCCATTTTTAACCTACAATTACGCATGTACAAATTATATTTTATGCCTTGATATTGCTGGATCTTTCTCACATTCTCTAAGATAATTAACAACTAACTTGCGTACTGATAACTTTTTATATTAGAGTGGTGTTGATTAACATATTGACATTTTGAAATAATATATTGCGAAATATTTTGATTATCATCAGTAAATTTTATGATGTATGTCCTGACTCATTAAATTATGGATTTTTAATGTCTAGACAATCGAATCATTAATAGTCCAAATAAATGTGAATTGATCAAAAACATGCTGTCATGCATAATTTCATACGATAAAAAGTATTGTGCAGAAATCATTCACAATCAAACGTAATTTTATCATAATTTAGATTACCAAAAATTAAAGATGATATTTTGATACATGCATATTTAAGAATTCGTAAACTATTTACCCAAAATCGATACCCGCTAAAATCCATAATAAACATATATAAATATTTAATGGTTGAAAACCTATGGGTTTGTCAAAGTTATTTAAAAACTGTACGATGCTACCAAATTTGTGACGCTTTCGAATTGCCGGAGAATCTTTCAAATTTTGTAATATTTATCTAATAAAAGAAATTAAAAAATATAGATGTGCCATACACTGTCTTAATTGGTATACACATTGTAAAATCAGATATTATTAAATTGATAAACATAGCACTCGTTTCGATTTTGATACTTTATCTATTACTGAAAATTTGTAAAAAAACGAAGAAGGTTTCAGAAAGGGACTTTGAAATATCAATCTACAGTAATGTTTATGATTATCAGATTCGAGAACAGTAATTTTCACTGTCAATAACATGTTTAAACCGATTTCATTCGGCGACACGTTTTCGAATCGATCAAATTATTTAATCTACGATGATCGAACATCGAGAGGTGATGAATTGTTAATTTCTCTAAATGCTTCAGGTGATTATTTTGATGATTATAGAAGTCAATAGGAATCAATCACTTATGTCCCAGAAACAAATTCTGGAATCAATTTTTGAGTCAGGTAAAATTCATTTTATTAAAGACGCTGTGAAATGGATTGAGGAATCAATTCAGAGTTTAAACCCAAGTGAATGCATATCACACGCATGTGATTATGAGCAACTAGACAACGGGAATCATAACGAAAAACAGTGATAATATTTAGAATTGTAGACAGTATCTGTTCCCGCGATTATTTATATTCGTAATGAGTTTTCTTTTTTTGAATAAAAAAATATTATATATCTTAGACTTCGGATTTTCAAATTGCTTGCTCAAAGCAATGATTAATTTTGGTCTCTTAACATATTTCGGCATGTACTTCTTTTGGAATCAACGCATAATAATTTTTTTTTCAAAATGCAGTTTAATTTTTAAATAAACCATTCAAACATTTTTAAATCTATCCATAAAGGAAGATAATTTAAAATACTATTTTGGTATCAAACTCTTTGACTTCTAACGTATGGTGATTTTTCGCATATTTAAATTATGCAAAGGTAATTTTTAGGTATATAATTAACGATAAATTGAAATATGCTTTAAATGAGCAAATTTATATTGAACACATGCGATTTTTGATAGTAATAAATTCCGAAATATTATATATTACAAACCACACGTTATATGTATTTAAAATTAAGCACAGATGTAATGTTCCAGTTTTAAATTCCTTTACTAAATTTTATCTAAAATCAATTTATGATCATATAAACAATAGTTGGTTAATTGTTCCTAAATATATTTTATTTTAATACTTAATTGCTAAAACAAAGTTTTTATTTTTTATAAAGTAATGAAAAAATTAACCTTTCTAACACTAAAAATTAAGAAATATTTGGGGTGCAGGATTAGCGGATTGGTAAAAGTTTATCTACTAAGTCTTTATTTAATCAATAAAGATGTATATAATTTTATAACTACTTGGCTCAAGATTCCAGAATATTAATGATTTAACTCATTTTTTTGATTACAATAAAAAAAATTACCATTTTATGGATTTTAACTCTGTTTGTATGATACAATTTTTAAATCAAAAACAAAATATTTTTTTTGATTGATTAGCAATTAATTATTGTTGTTTTAAACGGTTCGCATGGATGCTCAGATAACAAAACATGACTACAACCATCATTAGTTAAAATATTAGATATACATATCTACCTGGGTATAGTAAAATAAAAATATTTCATCTCTATATAAATATGATCATTAAAAATAAATAAATACAAATTAATTTATTCTTATTACTGTTCTCTGGGAGATATAGGTACCTTCATTATCATGACAAATAATTCGTTATTTTGATTCATAATTTTACAATTTGTAAAAATTTAGAACTAATTGCATTTTTAATCAATATTAATAAGTTTTGGGTGATGCAAATGTTTTTGTCAGAATTAAACGCGCTTTGAAATCAGAAATGTCGTATTTGTTCGATAAATATTTCGATCATCAAAATGGTGCTGTATTTTTAAATTAAAACCTATCTAATTTACTGTATACTTAATCTCAACCATTTTTTTTACAATCTGGGTGAAAATGACGTTTTCATAATTTTTTCCAATTTTATTAAATCGATAGTCATAATCGATGTCCTATTTTTGACAGCTTCCGACAATATTAAATAGAGTGCAATTAAGTCAAGATGTAGTCTCTCTGCATTAAAAAGCACGCGATTTGCATTTATCGATAGCAAAGTAAAATTAATATGAACAACCACTCAGATCTATAAATATATATATTTTCAAAATTAGTAGCAAAATATCAAACATATCAATAATTATG
>JWZT01002048.1:0-23312 GCA_000827895.1 Thelohanellus kitauei
TATCCTTTAAGTGTTTCATATATTTTCTGATGAGTTCCTATCTTATTCTCGTTAATCCTGAAAGGTGTGGCGGCAAATCATTTTTAGTCAAAAAAGCATGACGACTACTATCGTCATCGTGACGTTGAGTGACGCAGTAAACAGATGCTTAGAGCACTTAGACAGAGAATTAAATCATTATACGTCATATAATCTGACAACAATAGAGCCATCAGGCCATTAATCCGAGATGTTTTCTTGAAACTTCTGAACACGCCATTTTATTTTCATTCAATAGCTTTCTCAAAATTTATTATAAATGAATCAGTTTAGTAAACATTAATGTAAATCATGAGTCGTGAATAAATATTCAAATATTTCATGGAATTAACAATGTGGTTGACCATGCGCAGTACTTGAGTTCCGACGAATTACTTTTCATTATCGTATAACTTAGAACTGATTATTCGTTGAGGTGTTTTTTAAGTGATTTTGAGTACATTTTGTATAACTATTTTCAACATTTTTGTTAATTACGCCACCTATTTTTACTCGTATAATCCCATAGTCACAATACATAGCAGATGCTGACCCCTAAACTATTGCCAAAAGTTTTTCCGGCAATCTTAATTACTAACCCGGTATAATGGCTCGCTAGTCAATTCATCTCAAAATATCCTTCGAAAAATTCATCACTTAACATGTCAAAGTAGAGATTTAATCATTTGAAAGGAATATTCGTTTCTTAAATTGACGAAAATAGTTTTTGTGTTTGACTTGATGCTAATTTGACGTTTCAAACTAACATTAAATCATGGTTTATATTTGAATACTAACGATTGAGAATCTGATATTTGTCTATACATGATGGTGATGATTTTTGCTTCATGAATCATTTTAGATCTATATTTTAAGGGCAATTGAAACCATTAAATCTGTCTCTGGAATGTATTTCAATTTCCTTTTAAAAAGCAAATAATTTCAGGTTATAATTGATTAATTATATTATATTTTGTAGGATCTCGTAGGTTTAAAGATTTTCTGAATATACCTTTTGTAACATAATAATATGAAGCTAAAACCGTTGCCTCTAAATCAAACGATTTTTAAGATTAACATTTTAATATGTATGATTTTGAAATTCGTTTAACCAGCTTCAGGCGACCTCTGTTCCAGTTCAGGCAGAAGCTCAACGAAATTCGAATGGTATTAGTGTTCTCTGAAAAGCTGCACCACATCAAGTGAGAGAAGACCGACAGTCTCGAAAAAGTTCCATTAAGGAACCGATCTACATCCCGGATCATGATATTCCATTTCCAGTATTTATCGAAATATATTAATTTGAAATATATTTTATGATTATGTTCGAGAATATTATTTAAGAGACATTTCATTTTTTTCATCCATCAGATTCACAAATCTGTAAAACACAAAATTCTTTTTTAAAATATATTGGATAAAATAACGTTTCGTGTTTGTTTTTATACCAAAAATGATAAGCATCTACATCATTTTTGTTGGTGATATTTTGGTGAATTAATTTACCTGCTTTTTATAATCGTTAAATTACTTTGATTATACAATATGTTTATCCATTTTACCAAAAATAACAACTTAAAAGACATTCACTCTGAATTACTGGGATAAATTTGAAATTCGTATATTACAAATGAGAGCATAATGTTTACATTTTTTGCTGTAAAGGCAGTTTGATTAAATTTCACTTGAAATTAAAAACATTGCCTATTTCTATGAATTTAAATATCGGTAGTTTAGAGGCTTTTGAAATTACAAATATAGATAAGAGAACAGGATCCTTGTGAATTCAGCATTTAAATATTAAATAGAATCTCTTAAAAAGACGATAAAACATCAGAGACGCTAACTAGACCGTTTATTCATCGATACATACAAAATGAATAAAACGTTGCATTGATTTAGCAACTGAAATCGATGAAATTTAAAAAGAATTCAGCCATAAGCATATGTAAATATTCTTGAAATAATAATAAAAAAATATCAAACCAATTGAAATTTCATTAATTGTTAGTAAATATACAAAAAAATCGGTAAAATCGAGTCAACTTTCAATAGTTACACTTAATGTATCAATCAGGATTTTTTAGTTAATTCAAACAAGTTTTTGATTGAAGGTTTCGCAATACGTTTCTAGAAATATATATAGGAGCGCTAAAGAATTTCAAGAAATCATCAGATTTTGGATCGAAAAAAATGTTTTGAATAAAATATTATTTCATTAACGAATGTCTGTTTATTTCGGTTTCATTCTTAAATTCTTGGTGTGTTTTATTCATCGTTAAAAAAATCTCACTTCTCATTTTTACTTGATTAAAATCAAGAATAATCAATATTATAAAATCGTTACAAATGTATTTGATTTTTTTTCGATCTACTCATCAAAACAAGTCATTGATTTATACGACCGAGAATAGGTTTGTTTAGCTTTCTAAATACCAACACAAATCGTTTCATTATCAAAAATTAAATCTCATGCGTTGAGTGAAAATTCAGAGATTTGATCGCATTTTGTGTATGCGTGCTTTTAATTTGTGCATATTTTGATTTAAAATAATAACTAATAACTGAAATGTATAAATTCTGTTTATGATCAAAAACACCAGAAATTCTAACGAAACTTAATAATTTCTATTCGTATTTATTAAAACCTTATTTATGGAGAAATATTGAAACATTAAATGACAATAATGCCTATGAATGTTATTTTTATTTTATCAGTATATTGAGACGACCGCCTTGATCTGGCAACGCTTCTTTGTTAGTTTGTAAAAAACAATACTTATTTTACATGTTTTGCCAACTTGGCTAAATTTCACTATTTTACATGTGTAATTTATTGTTTATTTGAATTTACACGACTCATTATTTTTTAAACTCCTCGAGGGTAGTTCCGGATTACTGATTTTTTTTCTATAATTATTTACATCAATCTTGCTGTTGTGGTTCAAAATTGGAACACTCAATTGATTTTTTTAAAGATTTAAAATAAAATGTTATCAACTTTCTCAAATCTACATAGACGGATAAATGGATTATGCGACGGTTCCTGGTCAATCATTTACTTCACTCGAAACATAAATTGACGTCCAAACAGCCACAATGCATTGTTCAGGAACAATACTGAGAACTAGCCATTAGAATATTAAAGAACTAAAGAATGATTTCATATTTGAAACTGCACTTCTTCCATCTCAAATGTAATTGATTGATGAAAGGGGGATTTGGCATTAGTATTTACACCATGATCCGTTGTTATAAATATTTGTTTGGTAAATACACATTTATGGTGTATTTTACTGAATAGATTCAAAGCATGCTAAACAATCATGTTTTTGTGAAAGCAAAGATTTTTGATAATCACTCAATTTCTCTCTGTTGAATGCTAAATACTGTCAAATATTGTTTATTTTATATATTGATGGAAAAGAACATTTTTATATCAGAAACCTTCAGTTCATAATATTTTTAGTTCTTTGTCAATTTAAGATAATTAGGCCATTTGTCACAGTTCTTGTTTTGACTCCAGAAATAGTTAATACTGGTCTGTTCACAGCATAGATATTTGGTATTTATATAAATCCATTTTTTAGAGAAAACATTAACCTTACTGTGGGATGTTTTTCTTATTTGATCAAAATCAGATTGTATACTTGTTAAAATAATTTTTGTAATTTTCAACCACAATCTACAGTTTCTAACTTTTAGTGATAAGAGATTGAAGTGAAGGTAAAATGTTTATAATTTTTAGAATCAAATTTACAAATGAATTAATGATATTATAACTAATTTAGTTCTTGTTTTCGACATAATCTATCTCAAATAGAATATCTATCTTGTAGAAAAAAGTAGTTCGACTTCGAGCGAGTAAAATCGAGAATTCGAGTTTTTCACTGGACGATGTCGAACATCATTAACTAAAAAATTGGGATAAACGTATATTTATTAACCGCGACAATCACATAAAGGCTCTGTTAATTGAAAGCTCGATACTAGTTCAATTAGATCGTCATATATATTTAAATGTCCATTTACTTTGTAACAAAGCTACTCGTTCGATTCTGTTCATCCATTTCTGGCGAGTTGTTAGAAAAAGAGAATCACTTTTTATGTGTATGGGTTATTCAAAATCTTATATTTTAAATATATATTTTTTCATATTCCTGATGTTAATATAATAAAATTTATCATTACTATAGGCATACTTATTGGTAATTGTCGAAATTCTACGAGTTTCTTTATTTTAAAACTCATGAAATTTTATCATTTATAACGAATTAGTGGATACGTTCTGATACAATAGGTCCCAGATTTATTTGAGGGATAGGGTGTTGTTCAAAATATCTTCCGTAATTTTTTGATTTTTAACTATAAATCTGTATAAATATTGATTTAATGAACTTCGTCAGAATAGTCACAAATATTGTATTCAATATTTTGCGTTGAATGCCACCACATGCATCCGTTGTTTACTAAAATACTTATATTTCAGATAACATCAGCAGCTCGTTTCTAAATCAGTGAATTCAATTCACCGGTTACCAACTCGTCATTATATTTCAAAAATATAAACTTTGGATTAGTCTAATTAGTTTCAGATGTCTATTTGGTGATATTTCGATGCTACGTTAATGTGCGTTTATTTATAGTACCTTTGTTAACCTATCGAGGATCTCACGGATATTCCTTTAGATCGGTCATGATTTAAAATATTTTTTATATCTTTACAGTTAAAACGAGTAAACAAAACGTTGCCTTTAGATGATAAATCATGCATTTGCAGGCCTAAATTAAAGAGTTAAGTCCTTGTTAAATTTATACGTAACAAATACAATTTTTCAACATTTTTCGACGATTTACTTTTATGCGGATCTGCCTAAAAATATTTTAAATTGAAATCTGTTATGAGTTTGTAGATATGAAAGGACTAGATAAAAATAATTGCCTACACTAATAAAAGCTGTCAGATTATTGTTCTTGATATCAGAGAGGAGTTCTTAAGTGAATGCCAACACTTTTTAAACCTGCGTCGGTGAGGAAAAGTGACCCTTTATGATTTGAGTGGCTGACCTATTTAACTTATATTTGAAACGACAAAAGTCTTTTATCCAGGTAGTATTAGATTTCTCGTTATTCAGGCATAGAATTGATTCAATTGATTCATTATCATGTTGGAAATTTTCATAACATAATATCCATAATATACAAAGATGGATAATTATATTTCTGGGCCACGTCTATCAACTAACACGTGGGTTTAAAAAATTTTGAACTATACGTCCTCGATCGTAGAACCAAATCAAGGTTCATCCTCTCTCAGCAAAAATTCTGAAGCTATCACTTCATCGAGCCGATGGTATTACGAGGGGGCCAATCGAAGTAATAGCATACGTGTCATTTTTAAATTAAATTTTTAGATTTTGTGTAATGACCAATGGGTTATTAAAAAGGCACATTGTAATACTCAACCTAGATTACCAGTGTCACATAATTTTCTAGCCATCGCCCTTTAAGTTATTATCTGTAGTACCTTAAAAATAAGATAGTTTTTCCACTTAAAAACAATAAAATGGGTACGTTTTTAAAGTAGTAACAGATATATGCCCCAAATCGGACGAACTTGTTGTTCTTGTCTGAGATCTACTGAAAAAGCAATGATTGACAAGTTAAAGAAGTGTATGATATTTCAGTGTCCCCTAGTTTTAACTTCAGGACATTAAACCCAACAAACGCCTCATATAACAATTGAGTTTTAGAATTATATTACAAATGATTCTTGTCCTAATTAGTCTGCTTTAATTTTATTTCTTAACCTATTTTTTTGCTGACAGTACCAAGAAATCAATTCATGAATCATTGTGACGTTGTTCACCTCTTGTATTTTCCATTTGTATGTGCGCATTTGACATAATTCGTTATACCTTTATGATCTAATTAACGGTTTTTCAGCTGAATGATCTATAAATTCATATCTGTTTGACAAAGAAATCATCTTCATACCTGATAAACGCTTTGATTGTGATAATATATGAAATACCAAACGAAAATGGCAGTAGCTCTGTCACAAAAACATGGGCAGCAAAAAATGTTCCATGCTTAGTTTTTCGTTTTTTGATTACTCGTTTATACCAATTACTGAAATATTCAATTCATTGTAGTTTTGGGCAAAGAATTCTGTATTTTAAGTTTTTTGTGTTTAAATTCCTTATACCGCATATGCATGTATTTGCCAAGTAAATGCGGGATCATTGTCTCATTCAATATATCCTTAAACAATGGACAGTAAATACAAAATGTGATATGAAAAACTATTAAAATATAACATATTTTAGCATAAATAATGTTTCATCGTCTAACTAATTTCTGGCTACTCTTCTGAAATAGTTTCCTAGTCTGTCCCAAAATACCTTCATTAATGATGAAGCAGACCATTACTCACAGAACAGATAAAGTGTAAACAAAAATGCAAAGATTTTGAAAACGGAGACTAGTTTTATTGTTTATCCGCTTTAGATCGTTGCTTAACTCTATGAGATCCAACACTGTCGATCCAAAAACGACAAAGATCATGGCAGTCAGCACAAATTAATGATAAACACTTTAATCTCCACATTTTTGATAATTCTCTGATTATTTTTCGCTTTCTCCTAGGTGATGAGGATTGTTTTGTTCACTTCTTTCATTATCTTTCTTAATATGAGCACCAGATGCATGTGGATAACTACCATAACTATCATAGACAAAAACTGGCTGAATATATGCGTGATGAAGGAGAAAAGAGGTTCCATAGGATTTGAGTGCAGGCAAATCGGAACTGTTTCGTCCCTGAAATTTGAGATTGATAAATATATCCAATATGGTGTAGTGACAATGGATAAAAACACAAACCCAATCCAAATTGCAGTGTTTGAGATTCTTAGCCTTTTTTCATTATTATAATTGCTTATTCATGAGGAGTGGTTGTTAATTTTATATATCGGGCAAAAATGAAGAACAAGAAAACCATAAACGTGTTTCCAAATGTACGAGTGAAAAAAAAACACGATTGTAAATTCTGTATAAGACTTGATTTAGCTTTTCAACAAATATTCACGCTGTATCGCGGCCAGGAGGGCACTCACAGAATCAGAAAATAGTAGATTCGTGACAATGATTTTTGGAGCTCGTCTATTGAAGTTCTTGTAGGTGGCCAAAAGTATAGGCTAGTGGTTTTCAACCTTTATTGGGCCGCGACCCTTCAAACCCATTTTGGATTTTTTCAATTCGCTGCGACCTCCCATTTCAAAGATTTTTATGGCATGTATAATCACTGTAATTTATTAAATTTACAAATGGTAATAATAGTAGTTATTATTGATACATAGGATAAAAATGAAAATTTGAGACACCGAACATAGCATGATTTTTATGTTTAATATGGAAAAAATATGCATTTATTTTTGGTTCAATGTATATTTCTGAAAATAATTAATAAATGATATTTAATATCTATCAAATGCATTCTATATTTTTTATAAATGTTGCTCTTACAAAATATCCATGCGGTATTTTTATGTACAATTTTAAATACTTAGCGTAGCATGAACAATAATTTTAACTATATTAATGAAATTTTGTTTTGACAATATTTCTTCCAAGTAAACACAAGTGCGAAGATTGATCTTGTTGTTGTTTCATAACATTTGGAATTCTTGGGATTGGTTTAGCAATAACACAACGAACGAAATCTGCATCAAGTCTAACCCTATATTTGGATATGACAAAAAAATGGCTGTAAAACCAATTTTCACAAAGATAGGTGGTTGGGAACGCAAGTAGCATTAACCGTCATAGATATTTAGCCGAATAAGACTTCAAACACTTTATCCAGAATTGATAAATTGACATTGAGGAGAAAGCGGTTCGGACAACACCGCTATTAATGAGTTCAATAAACTCTTCTTGTGATATCTCAGGAACTTCTTCAACTTTAACTGAATATCGACTTCTTGCAAGTACAAAAAGAGTATCAGTTATATTTCGAAAATTAATGATAGTTCGTCTTCAAACATGTGAAAATCTTCTTCCCTAATAATTTTCATTATATTTCTATGATCAGCTAAAACTTTAGGTTTCTCATAGAACCTAGATATTGTTGGCAACAATTCAATTTTTTTCTGTCACATTTTGTTTGCCAAAGATGAACTTTAATTTTTAAGGATTTAATCGTTTTTTAATAGTTGATGCATGTTATCCCTGACCTCACAGTTATAAATTTAATTCATTCAATATGGCAAATATATCAACCAAATGAGCTGTTTTATGTACACTCATTCTCTGCTATAAAATTCTTCCAATTATCGTTTTCTTTCTGATCAAAAAAATGAATTAATTTTTCGCGAAGATCAAAAAACCTTTTAGAAGTTTTACAATTGATAACTGTATCACTTCCGTGTGAAAAATCAGAACATTTTTGATGCATTAAAATCATTACAAATTTTTGAAAAACGGTCTACTATTCCAAGAATTTTCTTTAATAAATTAATCACACGTATCAAGTTTTGTAATATCTGTCACAGTGTTTTCATGTCTAATATTTATTGATGAATCATACAGTTATTTTCAATGATTTCCACTGATTCATTCTGTACCAATCTTTGAAATTCAGACAGATATACTAGCGCTGTGCGCAACGTTTTGGCGCTGAACGTTATAGAGACCCTGCCTACTATCATTAATATTTGGCTTACATGACATATGCAGATAAATATTTGCCACATTATTTTATGTATGTATTTTCGTCGGTAATACTTCGATATTCATGAATTATTTAAACAAAATTCTAAATTTAATATTTTAAACAAAAAATACGGAGCGAAGCTTTGCCGCCATGAGTTCTAGTTGAGCCATTTGACGTTAGACAGACTTGGCATGAAAATGTTATGTAAAGTTTTATTTGGGCCACATCTTAACGATATATTTTTAAAGTCATAACATTGACGAATGCATCGAGAGAATATTCGATAAGTTCCAAAGAACTTAAAGAATATTTCGAGGGTTCGAAGAACCGTCAAAGAATATTCTATAGAACGGAATTGCCGGGACTGCTGAAAATATAAATAACTAGATTAGTAGACATTAAGTACTGTCTTATTAACTCTTACAGAAGCCTAGAATTTCAAATTAAATGTTAAATATTTTAAAAATGTCATTAATGGTCAAATTGCATCATACTCTTTTGTCAAAAATTTTTTTATCACAGGCATTCTACCTGAGAGGCGTTAATGGTGAGAAAGTAATATGTATTATTTTTTAATGTCTTTTGTTTTTCACCATATATTCAAGTTTAAATCGTAAAACCTACTCTCAAAGAAGCCAAATATCTGAACTGTTCATTGTTTAATACAAAAACATAAATAAACCAAAACATTTTTGAAAAATACTGTTAGAAATGTTTTTTATGCATTTATTGTCATTTACAACCATGTGAGCAATGTGTTCATCGAATGATCATAAATATGAAAAATAATATAAAGCGTAGCCAAACGCTAATTGTAAGTTAGAATTTGATTATTCGAGGGATTTTATCAACTATTGTAAATCGAATATATAATATTTTTTTAACCTTAAAATGTTTCTATGCAAATAGTATTTTATAAATTGTAGTGATATTAGAAAACATCATTTGTTAATTACATTTATTAGGGGCAACCGCGATACCCATCTACTGATTAATACTCTCACCGGTTAAATTTATATTTTTGCGCGATATCTATGGGTTCGTTGGCATCTGACACTTAAGATGAGATTGATTTCAAGTGTAGCTTTATCACGTTTTATGCTTTTTAAGTATAAATATTAATTATTATATACTAAACCTTTTATATGAAAATATTTTTAATATTGACAATTTAAGAAAAATAATTTAAATACTTGCAGAATCAACTTGTTAAATTTGACGCTTTACAAGTACAAACAGATAAAAATTCAGAGTATTAATGTTTTTAGGCGAAGTATCCATAATAATAATCCATCCACAAGGATGAGAAATTCTGCTTTACCCCATTCGAATATCAAATGTTATTCGACTACAAATTATTGCTCTACTATTAATTTACCGTTTTAAAAACCATGTTTGTAATCTCAAGATGACTTCAAATTAATCAGATCATGTTGACCTCTTTATCATCGTTAACTAGTGTATATGTTTATGATGATTTCTGTTATGTTAATGATGTGTTGAAAAATTAAAACTTTCTTATTATAACTTAAAAGTTACTAACTCTTTTAAAAACATACAGCTCATGTATAATGGTTAATAATTTTCTCTCCCAGGGACCTATGAGAAACTATTTTAAAATCCATCATGTAAATCTACTTTTCGAAAAAAATTAAGCGTTCTAACAAATATATGATTTTTCATGCTAAAAATTATTTAGATAACGTTGCGAAAAAATAGCTCCATGAAAACCTCTTAAGCTAAACTTCATTTGATTTAAAAGAAAACGTTGAAACGCGCTGCGTCAAAACCTCAAATATCGTCTTAACAAAGATTTCACGACCAAAAAATTAACATGATTTAAAGATTTAATCGTGACCGCTCTAAAGTTGAAGAACTAAAACGTGGCGCCAATTCTTCACTGTCTATATTTTGCTAGCAAAATACTAGAGACATAAGGCACTTTTAATCGAAAGTTCTGCCCCAAAACGTATTCCCTATTTTTACTGAAATTACATTATGTAAATTATAACGTAATTTCCACAAGAATGGAGGATTCACTGCCATATATAAATCCCTTAAAACGATGGCGTAAACATACCTCCTACCAACCCTATACTGAAAGCTGAAATCTATAAGGGCGGCTCGATAATACCTATTGTCCATATACACACTTTCGCGCAAACATCCTAGCCAAAATGTCGTTCTTCGCCCAAAAAATGATTTGATCTCTCAAATCCAGTTTGGGCCCTATGATTGGACTGTAAGTCTGTGTCGTTCGTCATAATATAAAAACTACAAATAAAATTTGAATAAGAGAAGTATTTTTTTCTAGCACCTTAGCCACTAATCTGTACATTATAATGATGCAATGTTTGTTGCATAATCAATGATTATTCTCAGTTAGCCTTATTTTTTTTCACCGACCATGAACGAATGCTTCAAAAGATTCTTCAAACCAAGCTTGATTGTTAGAGGTACAATCAAAATCCAATAATCTAACTTGGCAACAAAAATATCTAACTGTAAATCAGACATATTATCGATTAGAAATATCAAAAGCTGATCAGGAAAAACCTTAATCAATTCTCACACCAAATCACGAGAAATATTACGATACTAAGACCAAAACCATCTGACTGATCAGATTTTTTGATAAAATAAGTCTGAGTTTTATACTGTACAGAGTAACCTTTTTCTCACCGATGTGGTTTAAAAAAGTCTAAACCTTCATCAACATCATCATTGATTTCACTAATACAAATCTGACAGAGCTTTTTTTGGAGTAGACATTTATTATTTTTTTCTAACATGTCTACAAACTCGTCAGGATTTTATTTTGTTTTTGAAAAATCTATATAGTTTAAATCTTCAAGAATATTAAAAAAATTGGTTGTATTTACTTTTAAATAATATATGTATATAATTGCCTAATCCTAACTTCAAAAATTATGATTTACCATACCAAGAAAATGTTTTATTGACTGGTTTAAACCGTAAGATTTATTTGATTTTGTAAATCATGACAGATCCGCCCAAAAATCAGCGAGACGTTCGATATGTGCATAAAAGTACTGAGGAGATTTACCAATTTATGTAGGATCGAAAAAATATTTATCGCCATTAGAACCACATTAAGGATAATCCTGTTATTATTTTTTTAATGATCAAGCGTCTGTAACCAGTAAACGAGATTAACCAACTGAGAAATGATGTGCTGATTTCTTCAAAAAAGTCAGTATTTTTAAAGGAATAAAAATTAGCGTGGTGACATTTCTAACCATTTATTGAATAATATTTTTGTTTGTTCCGATTAAATTCACAACGTCAATATTAATAGTCATTTACAGATAAAAACACATTAAATTATGGACGATATATTTGATTACTCCTATCTCTCTTATAAATCATGGGAAAATTTGGAATGCGAATACACAGGAACACATTATGAATCGGTCAAATTTCAGTATTTTGTAAAAAAGAATCTCTTCGAGTTTCGCGAATCATCAATAAGTTTGCCAAGAGTATCAATGATTTTGTTCACTAAGATATGAAATATTCAACAATATATGTTTATAAGGTATGATCATTATCAACCCATACGCACAGGTTGGATGGTCTCTGTCGAAAAAACCGCAAAAAATGGTTAAACAATACCAAATTAGTAATTAATTTTCAAATTAAAAGCATAGTTAACTATCTATAGAGAAAAAATTCAATTGGTAGGGTTGAAATTAATCGAGTCTTATTGTGGTTCTCTGATCTAATAAATCTTATCTGACATCTCTATCTTAGTAAATCCAGTCGGACTTCGTCAATTTCTCACCCGACATCTGTATCGTAAGGACTAAAATTTTAATAGTTTTTTTTACCAAATATGAATTTTACTGCAATAAAATAACTCGAAAAGAAGAACTAAATTAATTTAAAAATATCAAAATTTCATAATTCAGTTTAGTTCTAAATGTTATAAATATTTTACCTTCACTTCAATCGCTATTCACTAAAAGTCAAAAACAGTAGACTGAGGTTGAAAGTTACAAAAATCAGTTTAATTATAGAATTATATTTTGATCAAATAGAATAAACATCACCGGGTAAAAAAAAATTAGCTTCACGTCAAAACGATGGATTCAAATCATCGAAATATCTATGATTCGAATAGATAGGCAGTAATTATTTTCTGCAGAAAATCAAGCCCTGTTTGAATACGTCTTTATTGTCTGAAACTTTGAAAGAATTCAAAATAACATGATGTGAACCGGGTCTGATATTAAAATGTTCTATATCATCAAACTTTATAATCAAAATTACATTTAACGATTTCAGAATTTAATAAAGGATCGTTGATTTGATTCTCGAAAATCTGTACATATATAGCTTAACAGAATAATGGAGCATGCCCACAATCTATGGTAAAATACACAATGAACACGTATTTTCATAGCCAAAATTAATATCAACTGATGTTATATATTATGATCACGCTTTTAAAGGCAAATCAAGGCTAATGCAGCTTCCAAAATCATTTTAAATTAAGATGAAATTGGTGAAATCGAAACGGTGACATCATTTTTGAATTATAATAACATTCATATCAGAAATACTCTTTATTTGTTGTGCATGACGCATTTACGTAAGCTTTATGTTCTAAATACCATTTTCCGTCAAAAATGGCCTACTATCATATGATGACATTCAAAGGTTCAAACATTTAATTTATTATTAGGTATATTTTAGAAAGATACTTTTCTGTTAGGCAAAATCAAATCTCATTAAACGGCGCCTCGTATTCAACTTCTAAATCCGAATGAATATTTACTCAACCCTTTAAAGGTAGAAGCTTTATAAATATCAATTACCTTATAAAGACGACGTCGGAACCTATGAATGTCATTTTAGGAAAGTCGGCAATTTTGAACAGAAAATGTTGTAATAGTGAATGTATATTGCAAGAAATACGAGAAACAGTCAAATGATGCCTTTTATCGACCAAATATATTTTAGACTGTTTTAAAAAAAAATGTTTTAAATAGTTAAAAATATCGATCGAGTGTTCATACTTATAGCATAAACGAACAATGGATGTAAATTGTTAAAATATTAGATCGAGAAATCGGCAAGATCCGTCATAAGTGACAAAGATCATCAGCATATTGAATTAAATATACACTATATTTCTCTGCAGAAATTCTGGATTTCCATTTAAGGATAGGAAAATACGTAAGAATACTATTGCTGTTTTTCCAAAACCTTAAATGTCAAATTATTGACAGATTCAGTGGAAATCACTGAAATATGTCATAAACTATAACTCTTATTCCCCTGCAGTGAAATTCACAAAAAAATATCCCTGATGACGTTTTTATGCCATGATTTATACAGTAAATTATTTTGATATCAAAAATTGTATTCTGAGGACAAAATTTTGCACATCTCTCAAAACAAGAATGTAATATATCTCGTGTTTCGTTTAATGTTTACAGTTTTAAATAAAAAATAGATTGAAAAATTTAAGTTCTTAGCATTTATTTTAAACGCAGGTCATCCTGATTTAAAGAAATTTAAGAAAAATGTGATCAATTGTTTATTATTCAATAAAGCATGTGTAGTGTTTCAAAAGGTACAAAAATCTTTATGTTCTTAAAAAATTTAGAAATCATTGAATCATTAGAGATTAAACGAAATGAAATAGTTTTACCGCGATTTTATAAGTTTTAGCTATTCTTTATTGTTGTCAAGAAAAATAACAGAAGTGCGAACTGCTTTTAACGGACGATATAAAAATAGGCAAGTAAATAACAGTAAAATGAAGATATATAGATGAGCGTGGATTAAATAATTTAATTTAGAAAATGTCATACCGACTACCTAAGCGTTATTATATGGATTTAAACTTCTTCATAATAACTATGAATATCTTAGTTTTGTACGGATTAATATCAAACTATCGGAAGTTGAATTCTGATATTCGTCGACACTCGATATTAGATTTATACGAAAAATCAGAATCAAATAAAGAAAATATTATTGTTTTTATCAGTTCCTGGAATGAGTATTCTTTCCTTTTGATCAAATGTTTACTTTGACATGGAAAATAATGAATCTATAAACCGGTTTTTTATATGATTGATGCCCTAGAACGCCATTTGACCGTTGGATGATGTAGTTTAAAATGAAAACTTAGAGCAAGGTTTTATGATTCAACAACTGCCATATATTTTAACTACGAGAGTAAACGAGTAAATCTCGAGGAAGTAATTAAAAAAATAGGATGTATTCTGTGCCACTTAAGTTTTTGTCCGTTTAATTTGGCTCGTTTGTTTATTGCGGTGGTTTCCAGTTCCATTCGGCAGACGAAACACCCAATTTAGGTTGACAAAACATAAATTTGACTATACAACAACCAAATTTAACTGGAAACCGCAGCATAAAAACAGGCGCACAAAATGGGACGGACAGAAGCTTATTTGGACCGAAACCCCTCTATTGATAGAAAAAATTACCAAAATCAAACAAAAACCACATCAAAGATGTATCAGTTCCCTGTTTTGAATATTATGATAATTAATCTTTTTGGAATCAATGAGAGGAATGTATAAATCTTCATTTTGATCCATGGAATTTTTCGATTTTTGTTCAAGACCCATCATTTAGAAATCCGAAAACTTAAATCATTCGTTTCGTAGATTTTGACAAAGTTATCAAAGGAAAAAAAAATTGCTTCAAGGGGAGTTTGATGAAACCTGTTCATATTAATGACTTAACCACCTATTATGATCAGGTTCGGTGATGCTAAACGATGTTATTGTTTTACTTATCGTTCGATTTATCTACTTATTTCATCACGCGACGTCTGAATGACGCTAAACATTCGCTCATGATCTTTGGATTAAAAACTTGGTGACGTCTAGGCTGAGGATAAACGAGATGAAATGGTACACTAATCATAACAATAAATGATTCTGAGATATGGTATATAATATTTTAAAAAGTTGTCTATTCCGGCATGTAATGTAAAAAACGACTTAAAAAACCTAAACATAGAACTTAATGATAACTGTTACAACGACCTTCATTTCGAAAGCAGGCGACGACATGCAAAGTAAAATCCTCGACTAATCCACAACGCTGCATAGCCAGCGTGGGTGGTTGGGCTGAGAGTAAAAGATGATTGATGGTAGAGATCATGCCGAGATACGACCTCGAATGCTATGATTAAGGGATGATAAGAAGTCAAACCTAGTGCAGCATAAAGACGCATGGAAAGAGACATGGCGTTCTTTAGGATCTACAGCGTGATGGCAGTGAAAAAATACTCTCTGTACGCTAAAAATTCGGCCAGAGTTGATTTGTTCCAAAAATGTTGTTAAAATTAAAAATATGAATGTAGATGTTGTGATATTAGTGATATTATTAGATAAAGGTGTGAATCGCATACCTTGAAGAGGAACAAAATCAGTAGAACTGACACAGCAACCGCATGATGAAACTGAAAAAGGCCGAATATTGACGAAAAAACACCTTACACTCAAAAAGTAATAACTGACTGTTCAATGCATAAACGAACATATATCCTCATTTTTAACGTTCAATCATTGAAATTACCTTAACGACTAGATATATTTATGGTAATATTAAAACTATTTACAGCCGGCTTCGATCAGCCAAACGAAATGATTACGTGGTGATGATATCATCTCTAAAAGTAGTAGCTTTAGGCATCAAACAATATAATTGTCTTGTATCATACCCAGAGACTACTTTTGATTTGAGGAAGATGTCAAGGTTGAATTTATTTCCTTAAGAAACAAGTAATGTTTCATGCAAATCTTAAACAGACTAGGTATTTAATATCCTCATTATAAATGCATAACCTTCGATAAATGGATTTCAACATTTAGGATGAGAATTCTCAGTTTTTAATTCATATTGGTATTTTACTGTTTTTAGCCAGTGCTGATATGTTGCAAAACTGTACAATCGATCATTATGTGATATAGTCACAAAAAACGATTCAGTAGATTAACTTCATAATATAGGAACGAAAAATAAGTGTCTGAATAAGGGTTGTAGGGATCCTAATAACTCAAATACATATATCGACGAAGCATAAGCTTTTTCATATCTAGACGGCGAATACTTAATATAAAGGCACAAGAATGGTATTTTTACAGTTTTCTTTGCCAGCCGAAATTCTTCGTAATGGAAAACAGTTGGTTAAGATATTTAAATGGTTTCGGCAGCGTTTTCTGACATGCAATCCAATATCACTTCTCTCCATGAATTTTGTAACAGGATCCTACTTTTGTATATTTTATTTTAAGAATACAAAAGGTCTCGGAAATATTTTATTGCATATTTAGATCCTGCAATTGATCAAACACCAAATTTAATGTTTATTCAGTCTAATGATACTTTAAAGGGATATTTCGTCAATTTGACCGTGTATAATTCATATAAATGTTTCATTAAATTAGCGATTTATTCGATTCAAACATTGTAATCATTTTTGGTTCTGCATGACCGCATACAAACCTCAGTTTCATTTAGGTTAAATATTTCAGGCACCTTTAGATTTATGATTTTTACTTTTATCATATAAAATGATATCATTAGAATTTAAATTTATTCGCTAATAAATGATAGTACGTAAAGAGCCATACGATGATTTTAGGCCCTTCTATGGGATGAATCTAAGCCATATCATATGCGATAGAACCCATCTCAAATTTATTTAGTTGTAATTTATATAATTTCTATCTAGTTCACCTTATTTGAGTTCATTTCATCAGTTATAGATACTTGAATTTTTACTCGTTGATTGCTTTGAGTGATCGTAGCTCATCTCAAAATACGAATAATAACTTGTTTTCATTCTTGTTTATAATGAACTGAATGGGTAGTTGACTTTTATTTTTATACATACTCAAATCTAATTCTAATCCAAATTAAGGTAACTTCAAATCGTTTAAACATCAGGTTAAAAATTAAATTCGAATCACAAGCGCAAATTTTATGTTAATTCAACTCAAGTCTTGCGTTAAAAATATACATCTATAAATCAACATCTTTGTCAACTTTGATCTTGAATTCGCCGATGTTCATTACGAAACTTATCGAAGAAATCGGAATGTAAGCATTTAAAAGATTTCACATTGTCTATTTCATTATATATCAAACAACATAAATATTAGCTTTGTATTTATTACTTCATGAGTCTACGTATTCTCGCGATAATATGCGAAGTCAAAAAACTAAAAAGTGAGCATAGGCGGAAGCTTAAAAATAATTTTTGAAGGTGAATTTGTCTTATCTCAGCATATTTCAATTATTTTGAAAAATTGATCATTTTTGGTAATCATGGTACACACGATTTGTTTTAATAATCGTATTTGTACTTCTTTCAGCCTTTAATTGACTAAATTAAATATTATTGTATAACTTTTATAGAATGTGTTCTAGAGCGAAGACAGATTATTTTTATCAACAATATTTAAGTTTTTAATCCGTTTACATCATTGAAGTTTATGAAATCATGGTACACAATAAACATACTTGGATTAAAGATGTGCGAAATATTCAACTATGTCGATTAGGTATATTTCCTGGCCCCTATATTTTATATGTATTTGATATTACCGATGTAATCGTTGACTCAACAAAATACGATTATCTGAGTCAGAATGACGAAACCATGACATGTTTGAGTACGTCACCACATTATCTTATGGTTGATATATAATTTTTAAGTATTTTTAGAGTCTTAATGTAGTAAATGACATTCGTTGACTCATCAACCATGCACGTCTACCTATTTGATTAATTTTAAGTATTTATGGCAGGTAAACATTCATTAAATGCATACTCAAATCTAATTCTAATCCAAATTAAGGTAACTTCAAATCGTTTAAACATCAGGTTAAAAATTAAATTCGAATCACAAGCGCAAATTTTATGTTAATTCAACTCAAGTCTTGCGTTAAAAATATACATCTATAAATCAACATCTTTGTCAACTTTGATCTTGAATTCGCCGATGTTCATTACGAAACTTATCGAAGAAATCGGAATGTAAGCATTTAAAAGATTTCACATTGTCTATTTCATTATATATCAAACAACATAAATATTAGCTTTGTATTTATTACTTCATGAGTCTACGTATTCTCGCGATAATATGCGAAGTCAAAAAACTAAAAAGTGAGCATAGGCGGAAGCTTAAAAATAATTTTTGAAGGTGAATTTGTCTTATCTCAGCATATTTCAATTATTTTGAAAAATTGATCATTTTTGGTAATCATGGTACACACGATTTGTTTTAATAATCGTATTTGTACTTCTTTCAGCCTTTAATTGACTAAATTAAATATTATTGTATAACTTTTATAGAATGTGTTCTAGAGCGAAGACAGATTATTTTTATCAACAATATTTAAGTTTTTAATCCGTTTACATCATTGAAGTTTATGAAATCATGGTACACAATAAACATACTTGGATTAAAGATGTGCGAAATATTCAACTATGTCGATTAGGTATATTTCCTGGCCCCTATATTTTATATGTATTTGATATTACCGATGTAATCGTTGACTCAACAAAATACGATTATCTGAGTCAGAATGACGAAACCATGACATGTTTGAGTACGTCACCACATTATCTTATGGTTGATATATAATTTTTAAGTATTTTTAGAGTCTTAATGTAGTAAATGACATTCGTTGACTCATCAACCATGCACGTCTACCTATTTGATTAATTTTAAGTATTTATGGCAGGTAAACATTCATTAACCCACAATAATAGCATGAGATCAATCGTCACAACTGACATCATCCGTGGATCCCCAACGAATTAATAAAAAAATGACGCAAAATGATAATGTTTTGATGAATTAATTTAGTTGAAAAACAGAGGTCATATCAAACGTCTGTTGAATGATGACGTATTGTATGATCTGAAAGATATTTGTTTACAACATTAATAATCAGGCAAAACGTACGATTTATCTCGATTAAGAATTTCAGTTGAAAGGCATTTTAGGATAACTATGACCAGTAAACATGGCCACTTAATTTTCAGGACAAATCGCCGATGATTAACAATGACGCCAGTAAACAGATTAAGGACAGGAGGATTATGCAGCCCATAACACTTATTTTTTAGGGGTCTTGAATCCAGAATGGTATCGGCAATGGTATAAAGAAATATGATTTTATCAATAAAATATCACTAATATTTGACTAATTGATTTTCAAGAAAAACATTTGGTATTTTATCCGAAACGAAAATCGTTGGATCTCTGCTTGAGTGTGGTATCATTTTAGATTAATTCGATCCCTTTCAATAAAATGAATTATGATTCGAATCTTTAACTTTCTGAATCAGCTTGTGGATAGACATAGAATACTTAGAGGACATTTTCGGTGTAACTCGACTTCAATTTTCTGGATATATCTTTTGTAATTCCGATATGAATAAAAATACATTTCAAAAGAAACTAAAATCGAATAAACTCATTGGGTATATAAATGTACACAGTGGTATCCTTTGTCAAAATAAGAATTGTGGCATAGACCCGTGGAATCGTCAAAATTTCAATACTAAACTGAAGAAAATTGAAAATAAAACTGAACATGCAATATATATTCCACTTTTTCAGTTTCGTCTCGAGCTCAAAAGCACCATCATTCTACGTTATCGAAATATATAAATATTGCAGAACAGGAGGAGATTGCCAAATTCAGAAAATTCAATTTAAATTCTAGATTAAAACACCAATCAAAAACATTTGGCTATCTTGCGTTACTCAAAGAAAGAAAAATTGAGAATAAATTTTTTGGTATGAGAGTTTTGCCTGACATTTACTAAATTTTGAACAACTACCGTGTCTCAAAATGTTTACGTTGATCCAGATACTGAATAAAAAGTAATGCCTCTAACTTATTCCCTGACGATTGATGTTTCCTGTTGCTTAAGGTGAACAAATCTCGACGTATCTTCCAAAGAAACCCTACAAATGTTTGGATAGTTGATTTTGAGGGAACTAACTCTCGATATATGTTTCTCTAATGCAAATAAACGGCCTTAAGGGGATTTGAAGATCATCTCTGAAAACGAAAATCGGAACTTTCCATTACTCTAAAAACAAGCTTAGAGTTCTACCTGCATACACCATATGAATCAACCTTTTGGATTTGGCATTAAATATATCATGTATAATAACATAGATCGATACACCATTTTATTGATTTTAACTCGTCGTAAAATAAATAAATACATCGTTTCCCTTTCAAGATGTCACGGTGTGTCAATCAAGATTGTAGTTTTTCACGCATGTCTTAATTATTGTCAATCAGATGTCGCAACTTTTTTTAACAAGTAAAATTTAAACAAAAATCTTAAAGAGGTTCTCTCTGTAGCGTTCTAGAAACAAAATGTAGATTCAGTGCACCTACCGGCACATTCGCTTTCCAAGATCTGATTCGAATCTGGTGAAATGGTTGATAATAGAATATTTGCATCCCAGGTACTCATGCCTGACCTTGTGTCACTCTTTCACTTCATAAATAGTAGATCAATCGCGTCTAATTGAGGCGAGTACGGAGGAATAAAAATGATTTGATGCCTTTGAGACTCTATAACATCACTGACTTCTGTTGAATGATGGAATATGACTTTATCCGTTATGAATATTTCCAGAATGTTGGAGAAATTTTGCATACACTCACTAAGAAATTCACAGAATTCAAATTAGTGGTATGAGGCATAAAATCTTTATTCCCTCATACTCTCCACAGTGACACACCATCGAATAGCTATTCTCGAGTGCAAGATTATCACAGAGTTGGCATGATAATCTATGATGGGATAACTCTCCTTTCAACAATTTCTACAGCCTCAGTTAAATATCGGAAACAGATTCCGCCGGTTGGATAAAAGAATCGATTAGTTGTGCCTCAAGGGCCCAACAGAGAGAATCATTTTAATAAAAGTTTTTTAATTTGTGACATTTGGCTGAAGCACCGATACATATTGATTGATAATTAATCAAGTCGTGCGCGAAATACTACAATCTCGAATGACACACCGAGACATTTAGAACGGGAAATGGTGTAACATTGGGATATCAAAGAGGCGCCAATACAACCATTCTAATTTAAAAATAAAGGATGAGGAAACTCTACGTAAGTATTATCCATGGCATATTTTTGGGTCCTAGGAAGAATTATAATGTCCGATATTTCAATATTTTAACGCACGAATCACATATTCTTGATTTATATGAGCATGCCTTTGTACAAAATTTGATAAATACGATTATCTATAAAGTGCAGCAAATGGTTTTGTCGCGCTCTTCGTAAAATTTTCATATCCTTCCAATGAATTCCAATTTATATCCTTCTGAAAAATTTGATACCTATAATGTTAATCACTTCGGCCCTGTGACAAAATACGGATAAAGAGAAATTATCTTATGTGGATAATTTTAAGGATCGTAAATTCATTGATGACAGTAGTTTTTAATGGTTATCAAATGAGTAGTAAGCATCAAGATAATAATGCTAAAGATAGATAATATAGCAAGAGAAATATTTATTAATGTGTAATCGTGGTGAACCGCCTCGATCTGTTGTGTCGTTCTATTATGAGGTTAATAATGTCGTTATTCATGAAGAAACAGATCATCGCTTCACCGCACGGATATAACGTGACGAAAAACTCAAATATTTCGAAGGCGAATATTGGAATTCGAATTTCTGACAGGCCCAAAATATTACATACCTTGATCAGATCAGTCACAGTGAAGCCAAGGGTCGTTAAATTCAAAGCAGTCAGCACCAGCGACATTAAAAATACATCTAGTTCAACACTTTTGATGATCTTTTTATTAATTTTCGCTTGTTCCCTGGTGGCTTCTAGTTTTCTCTCCGACTCCTTAAATATTGTCCGTAATCTGACCACCAGAAACAGGTTAATAATGACAAGAAGTATCACTGATAGGAACTGGCTGATAAATAGCGTGATGAAACAGGTCAAAGGCTCCATAGAAAGGGAGAAAACACATACAGGTACCGACGAATTCCTGTAATTCGGGATGGTTAAACGTGTCCAATATGGCGTCGTAGCGACTGAGAATATTATAAATCCGATCCATATTCCTGCAATCGCGAACCTGACCCGTTTTGTACTCATTAATACAGAGTATTCATAAGCGGGTTTCGTTAATTTAAAGTAGCGTTCAACTGTGAAGAATATCAAGAACGCCATCGATATGTACCCAAATGTACGACTGAAGAAGATTACGACTGTACATTCGGTGTAAGGCTTGATTTTGCAATTTGATAAATATTCTCGGTATAGAGCAGAAAGTAGAGCGCTCAGAGAGTCAGAGATCAGTATATTCGTGAGAATGATATTCGTTACTCGTTTTTGGAATTTGACATTTGTGTAGATCAGGTATATGGAGATACCGGTAACTATCCACAACAATGAGTTGCATAAAAGTTTGAGAGAAAAATTTATGAGATCAAAACCGCTGAACTCACATCCAGATGGCATTTCTATGATTAGAACAGTAAAAATAATATTT
>JWZT01002048.1:35650-52161 GCA_000827895.1 Thelohanellus kitauei
ATTAGTATTTTTTTAAATTAAAAATTATAGATGAAAAAACTGTTCAATCAATTTTACTAAAATAATTTTAGTAATTTAGGGCCATATATTCTGCCATTTGAGACATGATGTACTCAAATGTTTCTTCTGGCGTTTTGCCATACCGCTCACTCCACATTTTTTCATCTACAAATTCTTTAAACATCGTATCTCTATTCTTTGTTGAAGTAAATTAGTACTGGTCTGCCCTCCTCTTTATATCGATTTTTAACTGAGGCCAAGTATGCCTCTACATTGTTTGTATTGGCCCTAGTTTTGGATCCTATTTAAATATAAAATCCATATTCTGACAAACAAACTATTGTTGACAGCCTGGTGAGTTTTGGGCAGGTCCACAATTAGTGTTTCTAAACCTAATTCAACATGAAAGGCTAATCTTTGTTAAAGGCGAAACCGTCGGTATGTATTGTTGATCCTGGGGAAACACGCCTTAAACCGTTAACAGTTTACATTGCCTCATAATTATTTCGGTAAGTGTGGCCTCCTTGCGATTTTGAACGCAGACTTCAAGTCCAATCTAAGTTTAAGGCTAGAAAATTACTTTAGCTGCGGCGTCGTACATACCAAGGATCCAACGCTGAGGTCTGAGTAAATCGTGGTCTAAATATTCCAGTTAAAGTCTTACCTCTGTTGTGCATCGCTCGGGAAATGACAGATTCGTCTATCTGTACAATCAGCCCCGGACCACCCAATGTTAAATTTTTTGTGAAATGTTTCCACATACAAATCTAATATATATTACAAGTCTACCTCTCTTTTAAACTTTTTTATAGCCGATATCGTTTTCGAAAGTGACAGAAACTGTCTTCTACCAATTTATTGATATGCTCACAGACGAACCACATATAAAAATCAAAAAAGGGTATTTTTTATCATCTAAAAAGGGTGCCAAATATTTATTCATTCACGTGACCAAATCTTATGGATTTCTTGATATTGCATCTAAAGCAGACAAAAGTAATCTTTAAATTATCCTATATTCTATTTAGCCACCCAAAAATACATACATTAGCAGAGATATCCTGTCTTTGGTGTTCCGCCATTTTTGAAGAACATCGTTCGCAGAACTTTTCTTCTGCGAAAATACCAAAAATGCAATAGAAAACCAAAGGCGGATATGGGATCAGACGTAATTCGTGAAAACAACTAAAAATACATTAATATAGCCACATATTTCGCGCATGCCTACAGCTGTTACTTTAAGTAGACTATTCGATTTCATTTTGGAATAACAATTGTCCTAGATTTGTTGGAATCAGGAAATATAATGAAATCAGCGATTTAATCACACTAATGTAATATTAGGCAAAAATTTTAGAAAGCTATTAGTTATCTTAGGAAATCTAGGCATAATTAATATGATAAAGGAATCATGCCCTTGTGTGTGAGCTTGATAGATTTACGTTCGTCATCGGGTGTGACGTAATCAACACAAATATTGTCGAATTAATTTAGTTGTTTATAAAATGATCACTCAAATGTAGAATTTATGCATTGACAATCCATATAAAATAAAAAAATGAACACTATAATATAAGGGTGGAAATACTGATAAGATTTTCATTGATCTTATGTCGTCGAGGATCGGAAAAAAGACTTAATATAAAGACTACTGGATTATTATTGATCTATATGATTACTTCACTGGCGATAATCAGTAATTAAAATCGACCAAACTAGGCGTGCGCGGTCTGCAATTACTATTGTCAATGCTGCTTCATACGTTCGCCGTTTTTTTGTCTACTATATTTCATCTGAATAACTCGGAGACTTTTGTATATATCCCAAGCGAAGAGATGTCAAGTAAACCAAACCAAATATAGGTGACTTGGAAAAGAAAACTATAATTTGTATCGAGATGGGCCACTTTCAAATTTGTCATGCTGCTCTAAGGAAGAATACCTTTAATACATGTGTTCGTTCATCGTTGAGAAGTTGGGAACAGGTATATCTTTAAAGACGTAGATCGTTGATCCCCACCTGAACAAATTGTTTAATGATTTCAAGGCCCAGAGAGGTATCTATAAGTAAATTATAGACCCCGATCATACCTGTTACAAGGAAGTTTCTGCTGAAGTTTTACGGCGACTCAAAGACAATGTGCTGATAACTTAGGATTGAATTGCGAATTGGAATAATATGATAACTTCAATTTATAGTCGACGTTCTATTCAGGATCATAGATACTTTCTTATGTATTGTTCTTTCAAAGAAATAGCTGATTCATTGCTCGAAATTTTTCAACAGGTTAAAGGTACTTTCTTGATTTGAGTAGAATGCTACACTACAATGTTATTTTGACAGAAACATCAAAAGAACGGTGATAAAGCAAGAGCCAGGAGCGCCAAGGCCCGCGTTCTTTGGTTTATAAAATCTTTAGAAACACTTTTGATTCAATATTTTAACGAAGACAGGAGAAATACAGAGAGCGGCCTGGTTGGCTTGTTAGATCCTGTTCAGAAGAAAGAATTCGACCAAAATGATGAAATTTACAAAGCGACAACTGAATTCGCGGTTCTATACACAAATGGGCTCGTTGACACTTACAACTACCAGCGAATAAAATTCCCATATGGTATGCTTTTGAAACATACATTAATATCACTCTGAGTCACTATCAATTTTCCTGGTTTCAGCGATTTTTTACACCTTTTGAGCAATGTTCTTTCCGACCGATTTTGCCATTTACGTGCCTGTTTTTAATAGTTATGACCTAATGCTTTATTTGATTTTTTGTACAACAACAACTAAGACAGTTAACTTGAGAATCCTTATAGGTTAAGAAGGGCCAAAGATTATCTATGACTTTCAAAATCACAATTTTTGAACATTGAAATTTGCATCAGACCGAATTTTGGGCATTTATCAAAAAAATTAAACTTCGCCGAAAGGCCAATTTTTCAGGTACGAACTATGTCCTCTTTTAGACATGTATGCCACGCAGATATATTAGCTCCCGGTTCCACCGCATATTTATTGCCTCACGTAACACATTTTCGTGATTTGTTGAAATTATTCTCTATTACTCAAAATTATCATTTTTCTGTTGTTTAACATCGACGTATGAAAGATTCTCGTTGTTCAATTAATCTTTGAACAGTTGAATCCCTCCTGTATTTTTTCCTAAATTAGAGGGTTGGGCTTTTTGGTTGTCCATCATCTATTCATTCGATATTTTACAGCTTACATAAATTCTCAAGTCTCCAATTTAATATTATGTTGTGGTTCGTTTTTTCTCGGTGTTAGACATTTCAAACTCTACAAAAAACTAATTTGAATAAAATCAACATGTGATTGCTGCGAGTGCGGGATATTTATATAAAATAAAAGCTAAATTAGAATTAGTTGATGGTATATTTTGTGATTGGTATATCGCAACTGTTAAAAAATATCTAAATTTGACCACTCTGACCCCATGTCACATTAACATCAGACGATCATGGTTGAAAAGCTTTGATCAGATTTTAAGTCCTTATAAACAATTTCGTTATCTCACGTTCGTCCATAATCCTTAAAATACTCAGATTCATCCAGAGAATGATTTTGTTAATTTTTACACAGACAGTGTTCGTTAAATTACTGATATGCCAAAATATTATATTGTCTCATTTTTATTTTATCTATCTTGGATATCTAGTCTGGCCAATCACGTTATTTATTTTTAGTTGATTCTATTATTTTGTAACAGAATCATTAATATGAATCAAGGACATCTAAAGACTATTTCTTCCATTTAAAACCTCATATTAACTTAGACATTTGTAACATTGAGATACGTTATATTCATACTCCAAATTGAATAATTTCTCTTTGGGCGCGTAACCGCAAAAAATAAGTTTAGCGAATCTAATTTAAGAGCGCATACTCTAAACTATCCCACCAATTCAGTGTTTAATGTGATGGTTTATTCTATAAATACCTGAATACGTATAATTTTGAATGTAGATGTATTTTTTGAAAAAATCGGTTTTTGATATTTACGTTTTACAATGAATATTACAACACATTAACAGGCAAAAATATTTTATGCGCAGCCATAAAATGACTATTTCATCTTTTGGAAATATATATTTACTAAACAAATTATTAGAATATATAACACTGAAAGACGATCCTATTCTGAGTTTTTTTGCAAAGGTTGAATCAACATCTTCAGATATACCTCCGCCACCGTCACAACCAGAGTCATATCCCTCTCATATATCTGAATCAACTCATCCCGAAGATATTAATCATGATAAAATGAGTGACGTATTGTTTTCGTCATATTTAGGACATTTTTTACGCTTTTGTCGTGGTTATTGTCGTAATTCCGGTCTCACTTTCAATCGTATTGACTATATATAGCAATTTTAATCGGCGTGATAGTTAATTGCCAGTTATAACGATGTTAAAACAAATATAATTACCCCATCAATATCTAATAATTAACAATATTTTGATATTTTCGATTTTTTGAGGGTTATACTTTAAAGGTCGTAACACATAAGCTTTGACCCTAGAAAGTGTCACAGAAGAATAAACTAGACTGTGGGCTTCAAATGACCAATTATGGTGCTCCGTTTTAATTGAAAGATATTGTAATTATCAGTCTGATATTTGATTTACCACCGCCTCTCATTGGTACTTTTCGCATTTTTACGTTTATATCGATGTTTCTTGTAAAATAAAATCACCTATTTTGGATGTCTCAGAATCGCAACAAATATAGGTTCATATACCAATTTTTAAGTTTTCTGGTCTTCTTTTATTTTTCAGATTCCTATATTTAGCCTTCTGGTCACAATCAACAAAAATACTTTGCGCATTAATATTTTTGTATATTGTGACAAGCCTACAAATAAAAATAGATCAACGTGGCGCGCAAGATACAGAAAGTAATTTGAAACTAAAAAAACTGTCAAAAACATATTGTAAAATTTTATAGTGATAATATTATTAGATTCGATCAAAAAAAGTGTATTTTTGTCACAGATTTCCTCAAACACCATTTCCTGTTCAAGATGTCCTGGTTTGTCATTCAATATTGTCGTTTATCGCCCATGACTCAATATCTGTCGATCAAAATGTATCTGTGTTTCAATCAAATGTCCCAATTTTTTTAATAAATAAAATTAAGACAAAATATAAAAAGATTCTCTCTGTAGCGCCGTCTAGGCAAAAGGCAAAATTCCCTGATCCAGCTTGAGTGATCGGATACCAAGATTTGAGTCGAGGCTGTAGAGATGGTTGATAAGAGAGTACTTCCTTTAAAAAACACTCATGCTCGACTTGGTGAACTCTTCCACTTCGAGAACAGCAGCTCGATCGGATTTAATTGTGTCAAGTACGGAGGAATAAAAGATTAGTACCCATGAGATTCCACAACTTCGGGGAATTCTGTTGAATGTTGGAATATGACATTTTCTATTATGAATACTTTCATTGTTGGACAAATTTCGATTACATTCACGAAATTCAACTTTGTTCTATGAGTCATCAAATCTTCTTTATTACTCCATACTTGCCACATTTAAATCCGATCGAGCTGCTGTTCTCTACGTGCGAGAGTATCACAAAGTCACGCATGACTATCTTCGATGCGATTGCTCTCTTTGAAACCATTTCTACAACCTCCAATCAGATGTCTAAAACAGATTGCGCTGGCTAAATTAGGGAATCAACACGTCCTGCCTCAAGGACCAAACTGAGAGAAACTTTTTTAAATATTTTTTTTTCTCAATTTTATTTTTTAAAACATTTAGAACACTTGATTGAAACACCAGTACATTCTGATAGACATTTATTGAGTCACGCGCAAAAAACGACAGTCTTGAATGACACACCGGGACATCTTGAACGGGAAATGGCATGCGTATACACGTCTATTCATTCTAAATCTCTCAATTTTTTGTCAAATAAAATTTATTAAACATGTCAAATTATTGTCTCTGTGAAATTCACAAGGCAAAGTGTGTAGATTCTCGGATCCAACCTGCACAATCGGTTTCCGATGTCTGATAGAAGCTGCAGGGATGACGTATAATAGAGCCTCTTTATCGAAGTTACCCATGCCAGAGTTTATAATACGCATCAACCTCACAAATATCAGTTCGCAAGGTTTCGACTGCTGTGAATATGAACGAAAAAATATGGTATTCTGTTAAAATTCATGATAATCATCTATGTTTTCCGATTGGTGAAACCTGACATTTTCAATCATATGTTAGTCCGCATGACCTGCTATTCACGAAGTCTGAGATTTCTTAAGAGCTACATAAGTACGTTAACAGGAAATCAATAATTTATAGTCATAACTTCCTACTCAGAGAACGATTATACCAGCCGGATATGTCGACAAAAACGAATTGCATTATCAGAATTAAAACGAACATTTTTTTAAGAATTTCTAACTTAATTTTAGTTGTTAAAATATTTGGGACGTTTTCGTGTAAAGTCGGACAACGGGAACGAAAAATAATGCATGCCATATAGATAAAATATAACCATTCCTCTGTTACTGAGTCTCGTTTCGTATTTTATTAAACAAGTGGAAAATTAGACAATAAGATCATATCCAGCGATGTACATAAATTCGGTTCTAATAACTCATGTAATAAACCACAATACATATGACAGTTGAAATATGAGAATTTTCGTCGATTAAGTTTAAAACATTTTATTTAGTATGGCATATGATCATTCCGTTGAGTTAATTTATCCATTATAATACATGTGACTTCATGCTCCTAATTAACGATGGCATGGTTTGAAAATATTATAGAAGATTTTTTGATTGTAAGGGTAACTAGATGTTTCTATAAATATCCTGGTATGGAGCATGCTTAACCAGAGAGATTGGCACACAATACTACTTTGATTATGGTTGTTGAAATTCGATATCAATATTGTGTCACCTAACATAAAGCAGGATTATAAACACTCCATTAAGGTTTACAGCAGTCGTGGTTTAAAATGAATACAATCGTACATAGGAATATAATATCAATTACTGTACTCTCAAATGTATCAGCAGCGGCATTTTCTCAAATTCTGATTAAATTTGAACCATCTGGCTGATACAAAGATGAGGTTAATATATGAATTTTTACCATTTAAATGGCTTTCTTGATGATAATCCATTGGTTTTTTCCAAAGATTTGAACTCTACGCCTTATATATGTAAAAAATACATTTTACTTGAAAATTGAGTGTGTGCGACTTATATAAAGGTGCGCTCTATACACCGGAAAATACGTAGGTTCCTCGGCCGATTTGTGACTCAAAATTTGATTTAATGTGCAGTTTACGGGAATTTTTTTATCGGTTATAGAAAGATCGAAAAGACCTCATTTTGAGAATAAATGAAAGAAGATTTTTTGAGTGAAATAATTTTCATATATTCACAAACCAAATTTTATCTTTCATATTGATAACCTACAACTTTGATGATTAGAATAGCAGTTACAATATGATCGAGCCGCTATTCTAAATCCTGGTGGCACATCTTGAAGTTTCTGGCTCTTACTGGGCGCGAATTTTTTACGATTGGCCGTGATGTCGAACATTGATGGTTGCTGATCATATACAACATTTTTTTGAGATATAACGTGAACAAATTATTGGCAATCGACGGTCTGACAATGATGTGAAAGTTAAACTTAATTGTGTCAAACGTTCCGTTATATTGTAAACGCCAGTAAACATAAACCCCATGGAAATATATGGAAATGATAACATACATAATAATGAAATGAGATATTTAAGATATAATAGATTTGATCCACTCTTTATAACAGGAGAATCGATTGTTCGGGGTGAACGTAAAGATGATTATTTGAGATACCATGCCACATGAAAACTACTAATTATATACCCCTGTATTTCTACAGTCAACACAATTATATAAAACTTTTAACCCTATCGTATAAAAAGTTGCATTTAGGATAGAATGGCAAATTTACTAGTTTCGTCCATCTCTCTTCGGTTTTGTATACATGTATCAATTCTGTCGGTGTATGTCAATTTGGTTCAAAATTATTATTAATTAAACATTTAGCTCTCCCTCGATCGACCGGAGTTAAATGATCATGCCTCATATTATCATGGATAAACTGTAATATACAATCTAAGTGTTAACATGAAGTGTCGAGCTAATAACATGTATAATTGCTTTAATATATCATTAACGTCTATATCAGTGCTTTTCAATATTTTACTGCTACGGAGCCCTCCGAGAATTTTTACGATGCTCATGGAACCCAGTGAGACGATCCAAGGATGTTTCCTACTTCTTTAACGCAAATCACATGATAGAGATGACGCGTGTATGTTTAATTAAAGAAACAATTCAAATTGGTGATATTATTCAACGAAAACGATCATTTATTGTTTTTTAAATGGGAACAAATAATTATAGGAATCAAAATTAAATTTAAGATAAATTGACAATTAAAACTTTTCTGAAGATATTTATTTTTGTTTTAAATTATTGCATCTCAATAGTTTTCAATATTTTAGTGGATTTCAGTCAGGTCGAAACTTGTGCTTGATCGTCTCCATGATGTAATTCTGAGCGGCGTTTTAGAACAAATACCAGAGGTTAATCTTAAATGACAGTAGTTGTTCTCTCCTCTTGTCCTTTATTGTTGTCATAGACGAAAATCCGTGTTCAACAGTAGTACAAAGTTGAAAACTGAACCAAAATCACAGAATTTATTGTGTAAATGGGGCGTATTCGTGTTTAATTAATATTCTGAATGTATTAAGGTTTAGCTCGAAGTTTTTTAACATCAGTGATCTGTCACTTGCTACACTAGCAAATGTTCCCTCCTCTGCCAAGGTAAACTGTTCAAATTTTTCAAAGGCTTCTAACCAATTTGTGTTGATTTAACAGATATAAATGGAAAATATTTCCTCAAACCTGCAGGAGAGTATACCAGTGATTTTAATATTGGTGGAAAAATATTCTGAATGTGTCTTGCAACGATATTCAAATCATTTCCACCTTCCTTGCAGCTGCACGTTAATTCCAAATTATCTTTGTTTTATTAAATTCATTAATTTAATCCGTAAACGGCAAGATATTTTCGTTTCTCGTTTTCATGCTGGTGTTCCAAAAGTTAAGTCCATCAAATATATCTGCCAGAAATGCCAGATTGATCTGCCAAGTGTCATCGATCAGAACGTACAACGTCATTCAGGCTGCTTTGCAAACAAACGGCCTGCGTCATTTCTCTTAGTTCTTAGGAGCAACACAAGAATTTTCCTTGTGACAAACATCTTACATGTGCATGCTGTATTAACGTAACGTTTTTTGCTTCTATTTTCTCTCCATGTTTCGCCGACTGATAAATTCCAGCCGTCTCATATTAATTTTTTAAAACGATTATCACCATCATGTCTTATACAGTTATCTGTTCGGGTCCAAGTGTTTAAGAAACTAGTGCTTTTCAATGAAGAAAACAATGAGTAATTATAATATTAGGATTGTGTTGTGACGACAGTGAGACAAAGCCTATGACGCTTCCAGTCGTTTTAGGTGGGCCAAATGACCAAAATTCAAACCCAGTTTTTTAGAAAAATTAGCCAGAATGGAAATATTATGTTAAAACACCAAATATGTCTATTTCATTTTTTCTGGTAATTATTTTCATCATAGAGAGTCTAATACAATAGCTCCACTGTCAATAATGCGAATAAATATAAAAAACTGCGTTTTACTGCTAATGTCACTACTTTATTCCACATGATATCATTGAACAGGCTACTCTTTATTTGTGACATAATATTGAATTCAATATCGCTGGAAATGTTTGCAATTGGCGTGCTCTTTGTGTTGTCTGTGCCTACTATCTCCAAACATAATCCAAAGCATTTCCTGGCGTTCTGATACAATGACCACTTTAGCGATGGTATATGAATCCATATTCTTACCAGTAATCACTAAAATACATATCTAGCTTCTTGAACTTTGTCACTTATCTTGAATATTTGAGAGACAGTTATGAGCCTGCCTAATATTCAAGGCTATTTTTGTCTGGAAATACACTAGATTTCGGTCTGATATCCCTGAATGTCTAGTTTATAAAGTCTGTTTAGGTTTTACGATGGCTATGGCACCATTAGCAAGCTTATCCCAACACACGCTACAAAGTTCTGAAAGGCTGTTTGGATTTCTAGTCAAATTGAATACGGGAGCACAGTAATTGTAAAATATACATATGATCTTTGAGTTTCTGATTGTTGGCATCAATTTTTTTGGACTTTCGGCTTATGGGATGCTATATTAAGAGTAGCGCCTGAAGCTTCTATTGGACTTTGTAATATTTGAGTTTTGTCGTTTTCTACCGAAGGCCATATTTTGGATTCTTCCAAAAATCGGTCCATATTCGCAACCAGGATAATATTTTAAGAAAATAAAAAATTGAGTTCGCGTTGAAATTAACCGTCTACTGGTTTATAGCAACGAAAAAAAGCACAAAATAATCTCGATTAAATAGAATGATGAAGAATCATATAAAACTATGATTAAGAATTCGAACCTGGGCGAATTCAGTTTATTTTGGCGGAATCCTAGGACATATTATACTGAACCCCGTTCAAAAAAACGGCTTTCGATAATTCTTTTGATCATTTATCCTGCTAATGTTTTTGGCTTTATGTGGAAATTCGTTGGTTTGAACTTATATGTCTGTGTGTGAATAAATTCAATATTTGTTAGGTCGTATTTTCATTCATCATACAGCTCAAAAGATTAAAGGGAGGTGGTTTAGGATCGATTTATAATCCGTTACCAATGGAATCCATAACAATATACAGAATGCTTCCTTTTTAATTGAATCTGATAAAATTTTGCTAATTCTTAGATTCTCAAATTAAGAAGTTTGTGTTTGTCGGAATCGCTCACCTGTGCTATGACACGAAGGTACTGTCAGTTTCTGGCTAATATTTGATGTTTTTTGGGGTTGAATTTACTCTTCTCATAACTGTAACATAGCTGAGAAAGTAACCGATAAATTATTACTTCATTGATTGATTTAAACTCTAGTTCATCTAGCAGAAAGATTTAATCTCTAAAAGCTTAAGATGAGGGGTATTATTATTGGTCAAATTGGTTAAAATTAACGAAAACTATATTTTGGCGCAGTTAGAATTTGAACTGGCGAGAAAACTACATTGTATCAATAATTTTTTGTCATAATTTACCATCATTTTAAGAAAACTTGTCTGAACAATATTTATCCAGAAATCACTGTTAATTTTGACCGTAATCGGTATTTATCAGGTTCTTAATAAAATGCAATACACGCTTGATATCCTTTGAGAATAAACACCTTTCTGAAATACTAATCCATACGATCTTCATCAAGGGACGATATTAAATGAATGAAGAGCCTAACATATATGCTATTTAATTTGAACATTGTCTGAATATCACAAACTCCAATTTTGATGAATCAAACCGTTTGTTTTGTTTAGATACATCCATGGGTCGTTCAAAGAGCCGAAAAGTGACCAGGTTGATCCTAAAGAGTTCAGATTCTCTAAGAAAGAACAAACATCAAAATATCGACAATTTAACAATAATGTAATTGTTTCTGTCTGTTTTTAAGTCTTTACATTTGAAAAGCAGATATTATTCATATAATATAAATACACGACTAAAGGCAATGATGACCCCACCAGCAACAACACAAAAGTAAGCGCTCCAACATAAAACATGGTCTTATTATTGATAAAATAGTACTTGAGGGCTGCCCTTATTTGGCTTATTTCCAGGAAGGGTTGGTACGAGATGGATTTCGAATGGAGCTGACGCTGTTTTATGGATAAAGATCAACAGAGGATCATCGGGAAGATCTAGTGGTTCTGAAAATTATCAATATAAATATATTAAATATCGATGAATTTAAACACAATTTTAGGGTCTTTCGTTTTGATCTCTAAGATAACTGAGACCCTTAACTTAAAATGTTGAAATCTGATCGAAATTATATGAAGAAAAAAGAAACGGGCACAACAAAAAATGCGCAAATCACACTCAAAGATAAGTATTCCTTTAGATACGCTATATAAAATAGCATACGAAATTCCAGACTGGTCGAGCAATCGACGCGTGAGTAGGTTTCTATGATGAAAAAATACAAAAATAGAAGATTGCTATTCAAAACGTATACCATTCGATTAAGTGATATACTCTCATACCAAAATTATTTGAATTGCGTGAACTCCTAATATGTGCTGTTATTGGAAGGTAATCCATTCTCATCTACTTTTCTTTGAAGCTAGACTCAACCATCATATTTAAAGCTTAAAGATCTAAATACTAATAATGGTAAGGTTATCCATTTAAAATTCCAATACCAGCCTGATATTAACAACTTAAAATGGCTTATCTTTTTGATTATAATGATTTTGAAATAAAATAAAAACTCAGAAAATATGGATTAATGTAGAGCTTCCGAAAATTAGGATTCCGCATTGATATTTAGATGTCAAATTAGCAGACTAATCCAAAGTCAAATATCTGATTCTGTGAACTCAATCGACAGACTAAGTATGATGTCCATGATTGAGCATTTATGGTGGCAATCAAAGGTCCACCGATTGGCGCTATATGATTAACAAGCGGCAATAAAGGGTAAAACCCATCCCAATTCCTTCTGGTTGATAAAAATTAGAATGCTGCATCTCATTATAAACAACTTGATAAATAAAATTTAAGTTCAAAAACCAAATAAAATAGTATATTAATCATACTGGGTTTTCTGTCCAAATTAGCGTTTGTTCAGTCAAGATTGGAGCGGAGGTTTTAAGTCAGATTTAGCTGACGAATAACCAAATTTAACTGGATAAAACTTAAGTGAACTAAACAAAAACGAACTTTAACTGGACAAACGCTAGAATGGACAGAAAACCCTGTAATGCTTTCTCGTGCAGACAATGAAATAGCTAGTTGAAAACTAAATTACTCGCAATAATAGGATGAAAAAAATCTGATAGAGTGAAGTTTTCTAAAAGTCAATAAATAACATTTTCAATCACCAATAAAAAACGGACAGACAAACAAAGGCGGTCTTTTCGGGTTATCAATAAGAAAATCACACATAATCAATGGAATGTGCAGCGTGAAATATTGAACCTTTAACTGTCAAAGCCAATTCAGTATTCATATCGGAAACAGCATAAATAAAAGCGATTGTATCTTAAGGCTTCGCACGATTTCAACCGAGCAATAATTGTATTTGTTGAAAGTTTGTAAGGTTTTAAAATTGTTTAGATTACTTAAAGACCCCAGTTTGTTTTATTTACTCTGGATAATTTAAAAAAATTTCATCAAAAACAAATGTACATTACATTAAACGGTATAGAAGTTCCCAGAAAATCGACACTTGAATTTCAACGAGTCCACGCTTGTCATATTTTTATCGATCACGCAATCGCAAAAAATACTGTAAATTTTGCTGTTGAAAAAGAAATACATATATCATTGTCATTAATATTGTTTAGAGTTTGTGTTTTATTCAATCCAATGTCTTTTTTGGGACAAATAATTAAGAAGAAATGTTAAACTTGCACAAAACCTCTTATGGGTTATTACTTAACATAGTGCGCGTGCGTAAAAGATAAAACACTCTCGAGAATTCTTGTTTTCTACATCAGGTGGGATATATCGATTACGGGATTTCAAGAATGCTTGAAATAATCTTAAGTAATATATCTTTTCCCAAAACCGAAATGGGGCTCTCCAACACAAATCCAATATATTTAAAAATTTCTGGAAAGAACGGACCCAACTTGGAAAGTATTTTATCAAAAAATGTTACAAGATGAAGTGTATACAAACGCAATATTTTCGCCACTCAACAGATTTTAGGTCTCTGATTAAGATGAGAGCCGGTTTCGATATTGCGATCAAATAAAAAAGAGTGTTCAAATCGCGAACCCATATTCCGGATTCATGTTTACAGTCGAACCATATATTATTGGGCTGATCTTAACTACATTCAAAAGGGCATGTGTAAGGAAATGAGAGAAAATAGATTAGAACCGCCTAAAAAATATATATCAATAATATACCTATTTTGTCCGAGAACTGTCGATTATCTAGTTCTTCAAAAAGAGTCAGAGTGTACATATTAACGAATTTGACTATCGTTATAGAAACAACGTCGATCGGTACTAACTCAAACGTTATGAGGTGTTCCAAGACGATCCTCAGGTCATCCTCATTGTCTTTCCAATATTCGAAAAATAGATGCATTAAAGAAAGAGCCAGAAACCTTTTTAGTTTGAGGGCTTTTATCTTTGCTTTCATGGCCGAAATATGGTTGTATTTCTTTCCCTCTGTTACCATCGTTACAATTGATTCGTAACAATCTACATAAATTTTAAATATGCCTTTAAATACGATTAAAATTCTTATATAATGGCTCCAAAACTTTTTGATGGAGCAATGTAAGAGAAAATATTGATGGCCAATGAGATCCCGCAGAGCGGCAACGGAGATTAAAACATTCTTCCAACTATGGAACTTTTCAGGGATTAATGCCAAATTTTTGTAGAATAGGTGAGAAATTCCAGAAATTACATCTGTTTGCCAGTCAGACACTAAGCCTTTAATTATTAACCAATACCACTTTCAGCAATGAAGCTATCGAAATATTGTTTCGGTTGATCTTTCGAAATCTGGGTCAATAAAAATTTACCTGCTCCCAGGGATCTAGTGAAGCTTGTACGCATGTGTATAGTGGTTCGAATTCTATGTTCCCGTCGCATATTTCGATATTTTTCTCGTATGTGCACTGAATAATTTTGACCGCGATGTCACCTATGTTTTCATAGTTTACTTGTCATTTTCTCGAGGTCTTGGGCAAAATTGCTACGCCATAATGCGATGAGGGATAGAAATAAAACACAAGCAGATTGCCTGTTTATTCGCATTAAAAATCGGCTAATTGCGCATGCGCGTAAAGAAGATTATGACATATTACTGCCTTCTTCTGTTAATGGTAATCATTTCATCATATTCAAAATTCGTTGCAAAATTCATCCATTCATAACGACAAAAAAACTATATGACGATCATGATGTATTGTGATGTCACAGGTTGCGAATGCTAATACTTTAATTACTCTCGTATAATACGCCCTTTCTGGACTAGTAATTTCTGACAACCCAGGTGCCTCTATACATGGGTACTAATCGTATGGATTTTAAAATGATATTTCGCAATTTATATAATTTTCGTCATAACACTGAACTCATGGAAAAAATATTCCTAAAGCTGTTATGTTATAGTTTTCATGAATCTGGCTCTTATTTTTATTTTCATGTTCTTCATTCACACCGAATGTTATTTTTATACCATATTAAATGTTGGTGATATATTATTGAATTTCGTTCCATCAAAAGCCGTCAACCAGCATTTAAATTTATTTCCTTCTAGCCGTTAATAGGCACCACCGTAACGGGCCAAATGTGGTTGATGGACATGAAATAATTGTCAAGCTAGTGAACGTCTAGTCCTATCCTAGCGGTCAAAGGGCAGAAGATTGCCGAACTGGCGTATATTGGAAGCAGCGACTAACTCTAGGTCAACAACAGCGCAACCGTGATCGCAGCAAAATCAGTGCAGGAATGCAGTGGTATCTATTTAAACTATGTATATGGCCAACCCGAAAAAAGACGTTTAATAAAGAATATTAATTTATTTATTGCTAATCCCGCTCGGTATTCATTAACTTATAACCACACAAATCCAAGAATAAAAGTATTAACAGAGCTGCGGTTTTAATAAGTTGAACATCAAGATGGGGCCTTTACAAAGATGTTTTGGTGGCGTAGGGAGATAACTCACCTCCTTATATATATGCTCATTTATACGTGGCCATTGTATGTATTTCTTAATACGTAGTTATATTGTTCATTGAACTCTGTATATAACTGTATTGAAATTAAATACCTAATTACTTGTATCATTACATCATTGAGGCGTCATGTTTCTAGTCAGCATACAAAATAGATGGGGTTAAAGTAAAGAATGGCCCTCCCTTAAGTTTTTGTACTTAAAAGATTAAGTAATGTTTACGAATTATACATTTATAATCTCTACCGACCATGACGTCAAGATTGTTTCTCAAATGCCAATTATATTTCTGAGGTTTTTAACTTAAAAAAATTTCGATTGGACATCGCCACGATTATTTATAGGATCAAGTTCAAGAAATTAATATTTAAAATTAATCATATATAACCTGTCGTAATGCAGATATGAGTAAACTTAAAATATTTTGAGCCTGTTTGGCCTCCATTAAAATTCTGAGAGAAAACCACCTGAACTGCCTTTGGCTATTTCTTGTATCTCGATGATATTCTGTTTGAATATATAAATGAATGTCTTCTTGAACATTTACTCTATTTTGACAGCTTTTTTAGCACCAACTCCATGCATTGCTTCGAAACCAAACACACTTTTCCCCGTCCCCCTG
>JWZT01002055.1:6322-21285 GCA_000827895.1 Thelohanellus kitauei
CTTTGTGGCCAAGGTTACGTTCCTACACATCTCACGTGTTATGTGCTTCTACCCGCAGATTTTTAACAGCTGTCTTTTTTCAATCTGTTTTTCGAATCATGGATGTTCGCTGCTCTTAGAAAAATGAGCATCCTTGAATCTGACGTTTGATACCATTTATTGGGGTCCCCCGATTTGACCCCGAACGTTGGTTATTATTCCCCCAAAAGTTTGAATTGACCCGTGCAGGCCATTGCTGAGATGATTTATTCCACTCTTGCTCTTCCAAAACATACAGATATTGCTGTAAAAGATCTGGGTCTTCTGGATTTAATAGCATTGACATGTTGGATGCTTGTTTTTAGTTGTAAGACGTTCAGTTTTTCTCTCAGAGAATCCTTAGATAAACAGATGGGCAGCGAGTTTGTTTCTGATTAGCAAAAGAATTAACCATAATCGTCAAAACTGAGCCATAATCATGTTTGGCTGACGGACCATTGGTGCTTTCTTTTACTGCTGTTATGATACCCAAAAATATTCATGGCAGTTCGTCTCACTCCTTTTCCCTACGAATTCGATGCGCGTTTCGAATCTGAGGTTTCTCTGAAGTCTTTCTACAAAACCATTTGAACGATGGGATACCCGATTATGTATTGGGTTCGAGTTCCGAGTAACTCTACGATAGATACTCATTTAGTCGTTGTGACCTGGGCCTCTCGATCTGAGATAGTATATATTACCAAACGTGCTATCCAATTTGAACTGAAAGGCCTCTTACAGTTATGCCTGCCAATATCTTTTATCCGAATGGCTTGAGGCACTCGTGTAAAACGAACTATGATTGTCGACAATGGGTTGTATCCACTAGAAATAGGAACAGGCTCCACAAGGTCAATGTTCACATGGAAATACTGCACTTTTGGTACTTCGAATTTTCCAACGGTGGGCTCGTTTGATATTAGACCTTTAATGGCTGGCATGAGAAATATGTCGATGACCACTCGGTGACCTATATACGCTTAGATTGCCTTCTGAATTTACCCCAAATAAGAGTAATGGTACATCTGGAGGAATAGGATGACAATCCATGTACAAGCTAGAAAATATTTTGACGCCAACTCGTGGGAACGATAGGACCGGTAGATCTGGCAAGTACACCGCAAACTATTGTTTGTCCCTTTGGCCCAAAAGGGATTTTTCCAATTTTAAAGCTCGACGAGGTTTCACCATATTGATCGAATTATGGACGACATTGCCTGGAAAAGGAAGTATCGATATAGGTTCGGAATGGCAATAAGGAAGGAATATTAAATCCTGGAATAGGGTCTGTCATTTTCTTTTACTGACAAAGGCTTTATGCAAATAGGAAATTTGTATATCGTCTAGATGACATTATTTTTAGGCAGACTGCGGTTCTCAGGATTCTAAAACTGCTTGCGCTAGCGACTTATTGTTCATGAAATAAAAAAAGTCGATGTTTGGCGACTGCTTCCGAAATGTCGGATTGAAAGATGAAGCACTAGAATTTCCCATTTGAATGTACCATACTTTTCTCAGAACTTCGAATAAGTTATCTGAAGAAACTGACGGAATACGAATTATCATTATCCCCATACTTCAACTGATCAGATCTCGTTTGTATTCATCTGTGGTCAAAGAAAGAGGAGGCATTCAATCGATGATGTCCTAGCTTTTTTGCCTTGGACATCGAATCTTTATACTGGCCCAAAAAGAATAGATCAAATCTGGCCTCGCCATAAGATGACTTACTTCGTCCATTTACTGCCGTATATGAACGCTGCATCACAATTCCTTCGCCCTTTATAAAAAGATCAAAGAAATTGAACATCACTTGTAACCCCATAAGTTTTTGGGGATGATGGTCTGAGGAAATTCCTGATTCATATGACCTTTCGTGAGCGTAATGTTTTTCATATACTCGACACATGGTGTGTCGAGTAGCTTAATCGCCGGAATCATGTAGGGATTTCTCTGAATTAACGTTTAGGCTGTGTTCTTTTAACCGTTTAAGATCATTACGAAGGTGTTCGCGATGTTCTTCATATGGTTTATTGAAGACAAACATGTCGTTTATATCGACAAATACTATGTCGATGTCTTGTTTTGTGCTACCCATTTGTCTTTTGAAATTCTGAGCCTCATTTTTTTCTACCCAAAAACACATTCAGATGAACCAATGTAACCCAAAAGAGCTTATAACGGCCGTTTTCGATGGTTTCTCTCTTAAAACTGCATTTGGATGCCTTATACCGTCTCCTGGTTCTAATAAGTCTTCGAAATCACAAAATTAAGGTTACGTGAAAGTAAACGAATATCTTCTGGCATGTATAGTAAGAAGATTACTTCAAAAGCCATATGGACATATGCCCACCGAAAAGCGCTACCCTCCCATCAATATCAAAGAATGATTACGATCTCCTACTCCAGGAATGTCTAGTAGCACTGGGATTTAGCATCATTTTGTTGAACCTAGTGATTATATGTCCGGGTTTTTGACAGATTTGTATTTGCTCACATTCAGAGGTCTAAAAATTAAATCTATCTTCCCACTTGCCGTTTCTTGATTTACGGATGCATCAACGAAATCATATTTTGTCTCGCTTTATGTTCCGGATGGGAGATGTGGCCTTAGTCTGCGTAAATCAAATCTAGGGTTTTTCGAAAGACATAGTCTAAGTTTCAGTGAAACTGCGTTCACTTCTTGTGGATAAGGTGATGTTTCCTTCTTCCAGAGTCATCAATGCAACTGCTTGCCAAAGATTTTTTTATTAAGCAACCAATCTAATGTGAGAGTTGCCACCCACTAAACCAACATTTATTTCATCGATAAGCTCCTTCCATTTAGGATCGCTTATCACACGTTCTAGCATTTAAAATATTCAAAATGTTTCAACGTTCACAAAACTTTGCGTCAATAACTGCGGTTTTAAAAACTGTAAAAAGTTTCATCCACTGCAGACTAGGTGGCTACCACAGGTCCACCATTGTAAAAGCATGAACATATTTTTTTGGATCGCGAATGTGATAGGGGTCTTTTTTCCCGTATATATAACTAGAACCATGTAAGATTTAATGGTTACGAGATGCATTACCATGTTCTTTGGCTCTCCCATGGAAGTATGCAGGAATCAATTTCTCTTCGTTTGCGTGCCTAATATATAAAAAAAATGGTTAATTTTATCCAGATGAAAACACCTAGAAGTTTTTCTCTTAAGTATTTGAGAGTTCTAATATTCTCAGTCTCACCAGGTTTTTATCTTTTCAAAGTTATAAATTCGGTTGTCCTTGGCCCAAGGCCTTGTATCGCTCTTGTTTCAAATTTTTTTCATTTGAAAAATTGGTGAGCTTTGTTTCCCAAAAAATTTACAGAATTATATGATTTTATGTTTAACGGGGCACACTGGTCATGTTTTGAGCATCGCCGAACTGTTTATTCAAAAATATAAGTGAGAGCGATTCTCAGTTATGGAGATTTTCTTTTCCTGTGCCTAAACCATATTAACTGCCTGACTGTCTTACTCAGTTATGATTTTGTAAATCTGGGGAATCACGAATAGATTTAATTTTAAATTTTTAGTTAAACAGTTTCAAATGGTCCACAGTTAGCTTGTAGTATCCTGTTTATATATTGTTAGCATTAGAAATTTCTAGCTATAGAGGCGATCCCTCTTTCTTCATGTTATTAGATTGGCGAGAGTTGGTCGCTTAAACAGTTGATAGTTATAGGCTGTCTCAAACGCTGTTTTTGGTCTTTTTTTGTCATTCCTTTGGGTGATTATTTTCTTAAAATTCCCAAAAGTAAAATTCGTATTTCTTTGGTAAGCTATTTATATTTTACGTGAATATAGCCCATACAGACTGTGATGTATGCCAACATCATATTTAACAGAGATAATTTTCCACCGTTTCCTAGAGGGGAATTCATTAACTTGGATACTCTTTGTTTGTTTTTAATACATTTTGGGTAACATATGGTGTATAATATAAAACTTCACTCATAAATTTGTTAAAAGATATTTATCGAAATTGTATTGGTTTCCTAAAATCATTTCTATCAGAAATAGACACAATTCTTGAAAATTGGTAAAATATGAATTGATTGCACACTGGTTAGTATTAACATAACGTTTATATTTGTAGTAGAGTTCAAGATATTCAGAAACTTAAACGGTGCGACATCAAAATGTTTTATTGACTAGTTTTGCGAAAAAAAAATCGAATGAATTGTTTTTATAATCGCCATGTCATGGTCTACCCATATTTTAATATGATATTCTTTTAAAGTAGTCCTTATTAAATTTGAACGATTTTTGAAGTGTTTCATGTGAAATTCTTGATTGATATTCTGAATTAATATATTAATATCCCTTACACCATTTTTCGCTCAAGATATCCGACTTTCGGACGCGGACATTCAAAATGTCCATTTTTTTATCATAAGAAAGTAAATGATAAATTGTACAGAGATTGTTGCAGATAGACTCAGATCAGTCTCAGTAAATGACTGCTCATATTAGACTCGAAAATCTAACGGCATATTTATTAATAGCCTGAAACATAGTATATCAATTTTTATTAACTTTTTTTTTATAAAAATACAAAATAAAGAACGTATGAATGTGCATATCAGAAAGTCGGACATCTTGAACGTGAATGGGGTTATGATGTTTTTCGGATGCACACTATATATGAACAAGATTTGTGATTGAAATTCTTGATATTTGAATAATCGTTTTTAAATATAATTAAATAAATTGAGCAAAACAAAGATCATACTTTGGTTTAAACAAGAATCAGCTATATATTTCTATGTTCAAGATTTATTTAAATGAAAGTCGTCAGGTCAGGTTTTTAGCCTGTTAATATCGCAAAATTGGTTTTCTAATATTAATTTTCATGATCTCGTTTGATAACAAAATATTTCATGTTGTTTGTACTCTAATCGAATATGCCCATCTTTACCGTGGATCAAGCTCAACTGCTCACATAAGTCTCCACCATTAGTTGAATACTTTAATTTGACACCCCAGAAACAACACATATTTTGTCTAAATTCGACCAAAAAAGTCTTATAATCCTCTATCATATATGAAGTTTTTCTAACGGACAATTGATTGGTGATCTTATCATCTTATTGCAGTATGCATCTCATCAAAACTATACTGGATTATAAATTTACCTTCAAAATAACTTTTCGACAAGAAACGCGGAATGACAAATGTTTGGTTTTTAGAAGACCTTATCAGTTGATCATGTTTTTTGCCCTGTTCCCAAACGAGAGGACTCATTATCAACTTGAGTAAAATTAATTATTACTCCCTGTATCAGAGTTCAAATTTAAAACAAGAATCATTCATTCCTACTCCAGTTCCTTGAAATATAAGATCATTGTACATGCCGATCACGTCACCGATAGAGTATTTCATAGTCCCTTAAACAAAATATCGTTTTTTGTCAATCGTCGTAAAAATTATCTGTGCGGTAAGACATCACTACATCTATTCATTTGTGTTTTCTATGCATAGAGTAAAGGATAGGAACAGATTCTATAATGTCAATGTAATAAATTTTAATTTTGGTATCTTTTTGTTTGATTAGGTTTAAACATTTCGAATAAAAGTACAAATCATACTAGATATTGCATATCACGTTACTGACATTACTGGGCTAGCCAATACAATTTATCATTAGGAACTGAAAAACGTCGCCTATCCAAAAACCAACAAAATTGTCGTTTTACTCATTTAATTCCAGTATACCTAGCCTTCGTACCTGTCCTTCTTGCTTGAAGTATAAATTTGTTGATAAGACTACAACTGTATAAGGGATTTGATCTTTAGGTGTACGCGATCCTGACCCTCTCTCAATTAGTTATTAACAGCTCAAAATTCTTCATCGACGGCTTATCTCATTTATACTTCAATGAATACTTTTGCGAGTATTTACACCTTTTAATTTCTGCCATTGTTTTATTTTAAATGAATAATTTTAATATGAGCTTCGAACTAATTACGAGAATTCCTTGAATTCATATCCTAAATCTTGTGTTTCTGCACGAACTACTCACCTAACTACAGCACGTTTTTGAACCAATTAAGTCCGCAATGCAAGAAACCATTCTGTTTTAATAATGTATGAAAACTTCATTTTAGAGGTTTGAATTTCACCAAAAATTCCCTTTCTTCTTTGGTTTTCAATTAAATGCATATTTTCTAATTTTTCGGATATTACAGACTTGGTTTTAAAAAGGATCTTAATTTAATCTGATTATTCCACATCACTCTTTATTTCTTATCGAACAATGTAATTTGCTGAATTATGTCATTGGGAACCATAATACATGAATCTTGATATACATCCTGGGGTTCAACTCGGTGATCTAAGGATCTAGTTTCCTAGGACAAAGTATCTCAAGCAATAAACTTGTCTGAAAGATGTTAAATGCATTAATGTTTCTCAAAAATTCGCTAATTAACCTATAATTTCAGGAATGGTTACAAATTTTTCTCGTTGTAATCTAATCGGTAGATCTCTATATATTTCTGTGTATTTCTTAACAGTTTGACCAATGATTGGTTTGTCTTGCGCTTTTATTGTTGTCCAGTTATGTAATATCAATCCTTTATCTAATCACTTACACCGCGGAAGATTAAATGACCAAACTATTCATTTTAAATCGATTTTTGATAAAGGAACAAAATACCATGTGTGTTTTCTATCAACATTTACAAGCCCGACAGCATAGTGTTGAATGGAATTTCGTTTAAAGTATCTATCCTCAACAGATATACATTAATATTACATCAAAAGGCGTGATATAAATAGCAGCTTTTTTATGAATTAACATTTTTATTTTTTACCATATTTACATAATACTCGTTGAAAGAGGAGGCACTGATTTTATTGGTTTTATTTTGTTAAATTAAAGGTTTAAAACTTAAACAGAGTTTCAAATTTTTGTGTATTGATGCACACTTTATTTTTGACTGATTCAATATGTATTTATCACTTGTTACTAATTTGATATTGAATGTGAGGGTTTAACATTGTTCTCGACTGCCGCATTTTTGTGAGATCAAACCATTGGTCAGGTATATTTACTCTTTCAATTCAACATTATAATTCGAGTTTGGTCAAGCTCATTCATTGACTAAATATGTCATGCCTATTTCTTTAATACATTTAGAGCCCACCTCCTACTGAACGAAGAACACTTCCTACTGAACAAAGACCACCTCCTACTGAACAAAGACCACCTCCTACTCAACGAAGACAACCTCCATCTATTCCAACAAGAGAAGAGCCTCCACAGGTATATCAAATATATAAATCAAAAAAAATATTTAAATTTTGATCACGTTAAAAATAAACAAATTTATTTGGGTTTGATTGATTATACTGTAAATGATTGATTGCCGAAAAACTACTACTTACTGATTTCTTTTTTCCTAATGATAAAAAATATTAACAAGCCGAACTGTATTTTTGGATGTTTAAATTTTTTAAAAATTTGGATAATTATTTTGAGCTTCAGAAACACGAACGATCGGTTTATTACTGAAATGATACCTGAAAAAATATGAATGACATACTGTACATATTCGAGGTTTCTCTCTAGTATCACTCATGAAATACCTCATTATCGTGTCCTCATTCACCTTTAAGTGATCAATATAGCCTAAACTTTTACTTTGAATTTACTTTACCTGTTATCATTCAATTACACGAAGTTACTTATTTTTTGTACGCTACTCAATGCTGTATGTTTATTTAAAGGTTGAATCCCAAATTCTGAAAACTATTTCAGATGGCAAACGAAAAAGTGCCAATTGAATGAAGCTTTTGTTCCTTTTTTTAGGAATAATCATATAAACGATGAATATCTAAGAATATGCAATTCTAAATACACTTGAAGTTCAGTTTGATAGCTGGGGAAGTTCAATTTTATTTCCAGGGTTCAAACAAGTTTTTGAATAGTAATAATCATCAAAGCTTTTATTCTAAATTTAAAATCTTTTTGATTCATCGACCGAATTGAACATACCTAACGACCAAATAGAACTTCAAAAGATTTATTGATGATTTAAGATTTCTGATTTTTATATTTGTTTACAGGTTTAATGATTAAAAAAATGGTCCATGATTCATGTTAACGTTAAGGTGACACGATGAGTTTCGTCTAAAATATTGTATTTTTGATAATTTCTGATTTATACATGTAAAAAGATGTTTAAATATTGTTACATTTGAAACAATCGTAAATTTATTTATTTGGTTTTGGTATTAAAATCATTCCAGGCAGCACTATGGCCCGAATCAATGTTAGTAAATATCATATTAAACCATTAGACCATCGAAACAGAAGTCTTGTCGGAAGGCAACGATTTTGATGTTGATAGTCTAGCTTCTGTACGATTTTAAATATTACTTATCAAATTAAAAACGAAATATCTTAAAAACAGTAAAAAATAAAGAACTCAAATATATTTAACAATAAAAAAATTTTTTGATCTAAAAAATATTTGTCATATGACTGAATGAGAATTTTCAATGTTATTTTACTTAAAACAATGATATATAGGTTATTAATCGGTATCAAACGGATTTACAGTATCTATAATTGGCTGTTTACGGATAAAATAACCTAAAAATAAATTGAATATTCCTTTGAGTTAGGCTACACATACATTTTAGTTATGACTTCATTCATAATTAAACGAGATTTGTCTGTTAAATAATGATATGTAATTCGTCAATTGTGAAAATATTAGATAATTTAAATTCGATATCGAGACTTACGTTTATAAACATTCAAATAAATCCCTTTAAATTTAATTTTTTTGAAGTATTTTAACATCATTATCTTGGATTTTTAAAGTAAAATTTTTTTATTTTTACTTTACCTCAAATAACCGAAAACAAATATTTATCCTCATATATTCTCCTTTAAGTAATTATGAGCTCATGATTTCATTTTTTTAAAATTGAATTCGAATCGATCGATTGAACAAGCTTTTCAAATAAGCATTCAGTTTTTTATACATCTGGAAACTTTGATGTTTTAAAAGAATTAAAACATTTCTTAAACTATATACACATGATGTTTCTGGTGAACGTTTGATTTTGAGGGCTGAATAGTTATCGTAATTTTTAGAAGCTTTAGGAAAGAGAGTTCATTCACGCATTGTTCAAAAAATAAGAGATATGAAACTAGGATTTTATCACACTCATTTTGTGTTGTGAATTTCAACGTCTGAGAATCTTATTATTATTTTTTGGTACATAGATTCGTAAAAAAGAAGCGGAGACAATTAATTATTTATACAGCGTGACTCAGATTCTGATTATAGCATCTATTTAGCATTGAGCCTAATAACAAAGTTTTTTGTGAATCATCATGTAGTAATTGTAAGATTTAAAATATTTAATCTTGTACTATACATTTGTCACGACACCCCGTCTAGATTTTAATAAAAAAAGCTATCATATCCCAGAAAATCACGTTACTTTCTCAATTTAATTGGAATTATTGACGATTGTTTTTAAAATATAAGGTTTATCAAAAAAATACACATCCTATTTCAAGAAATTCAACAGAATTTTAATAAAATTTTTTATTAATAAGTATGTATTTTCTTAATCAATTTAAACATAAATGATATTCGACAAAGAATTATTCTGGTCGAAAATTGTACCAAAAGATGAATAGTTTTGTTTATAAAATTAAAAGATGATAAATATTTTCGTGAGATGAATTTTTAATTATGATAGCATGGAATTCTATTACGACAAATTTACATGAAACTGGATCGAAAATTTAAACACATTGACCAAAATTAATGATAATATTCCACATAATTAGATACTTTACATAACATTCAGATGTCATGCTATTCTTCTGATTTTTCTATTTTTAATTCTCCTCAAAATCGTGATTCACAATATGTCTAAGTTTATTCAAGGTATCAGCAAAAATGGATCCACATTCTCGTCTTGCTCTTTATACCTTTTGAATCAATTATGATGTTTAAGAAAAGTCGCAGTATGATTATAATAATTCAACATAATAATGGCTTTACATATTGATTGGTAGTAACTCTATTCGAGCAAGATTTGTCACCTTTAATTGTATTTATTATGATTTTTATCCGTTTTATAAATTTTATTAATAACAGAAGCTTTAAGATTTGTATTGCCATTCTTTTAGATCTGTGGTTTTCCACCTTTTTATGCTGCAGACCCACAACCAGCTCTTCATTGACTTCGAGTTGAAAAACCCTGCTCTAGATAATTAATTACATCGTCATAGTTTATCGCTGTTCAAATCAAAAATAGTAGGACTCTGCGATATCAGGATTTTTTTCATAACTTTTTATCCAGTGATTTATGTATATTATGCAAATTTACGTATCATAAAAAATATATTACTATAAAAATAGATGTTTGAAATTAATATTACAATCTGAATGATATCTCCGTACGTTTTATATAATAGATATTATCTCAATACACCATTTTCCTTCCAAAATGGTTGACTTTCCGCTGATGACATTCAAAGGCTCCGACTTTGTATTTATAAATATATTGATTTTTAAATAGATTCTACCTTTTAGGGTGTTGAGAATATTCATTCAAATTCAAGAGTGCAATATGATGTCGTTTACTGATATTTCATAATCCGTAACAGCAAACAATCTTTCTAAAATTTACTTGATATAATAACTTTAACGTCGGAACCTTTGAATGTCATCACCGAAAATTCTGCCACTGGGGACAGAAAATGGTGTAATAAAGAATATTTACGTTGTCTTAGATAACAGATCTCTAGGGCAAATAATTCAATTATTTGTTTCTCAACAAAATTGATTGATTTCTTTTTAAAAAAGAGACCTTTTTAGGATAGGATCTTCACTCCTTAAACCCGTAACAACTGATCTATTATTTTTGAATAATTTCCACAACATCAAATATAATTTATTTTTAGTGTTATCTAATTACATATCTTAAGCACACATGATTTTTTATAGGTATTTTGATTTATCGATTTGTCTCTAGCCTTGTGATAAGATCTCAATGGATAGTCGTCATTAATTCACCTCATGGTTTACGTTAAATATATATGAAGTAAAACACGATATCTATAAAAATGAATCATTTGTAAGCAATAAACATGTGCTAGGATTCATTTGAATCAACTTATAAAATTTGGTTTTCAATTAAAAATTGACACATGCCCAAAGTTGCATAATCAGTTTAAAGGTGCATTGTTTTTAGATTTAGATCTTGATAATTTTATTTTTAATTTTTCGACTCCTAAAAAGGATTTGAAACCTTCAATATTTATTTGACAATTTTGTGCACGATTTGAATTTGTGATGCCTGATGTCTTTTTACATCTTGCCAATTTGAATTGAAAAGCTCGAACTTTAGATTTTAAAATATTTAAATTAGGGAGATCACTAGAATGATTGGCTAAAAACACGACGAATTAAGTGATCGCAGCATCAATTTAGAAAAAATGCTTTTAATAAATGTTATAAACTAATTATTTTTTACTCAATTATTTCCATTTAAAAATGGCTGTTTTTATGTAAATTAAATATAGAAAAACATCTACATAATGATAATTATTTTTGGGTTTAAAAAGCTATTTATAATATCCAATATTTTATTTTTATAACTCATTTTTATTAGGAATCTGCCCAGTTAATATAAATGCAAAGTCATTTCTAAATCGAGTTCAAGTTTTTATTTAATTGTGTAAATCGATATCATTTTTGTGAATTAGTATTATTTTAAATAATTTCCATCGATTTTCTTGAAATTGACGTCAAAATTAACCTTTTTGTTTCTTTTCTAATATTATACTCAACCTGAGGAGCTTAAAAAACCAATACTAGCTCCTCGACTTAGTCTTACCAAAACTCAGGCATGGTAACAATTCCAATCTTAGATAACTTGCTTGAATTTACATCATCTCAGTTAATTAACATTTATTTCATGTTATCTTGTTCACAAAGATTAATTTCAGATCACAAAATTAAGAACTGCTGAATAATTCGAGATCATTAATTTACTTATCGACAGTATTAAATCAAATATTTTATTAAATAATGCTGAAATAAACTAATTCAGCCAATAAATCGATATATATCACTCGAATTATTCGAAAATTGATGATTGATAAAATTAACTAAATTATAAACTGTTCATATTTATTGGCGAAATCTAATGTCATTTAAATGAAATAACCAATCAATGTCTGTCCTAAATATCAAGCTGCTTATTCAAATAAATATAAGAAAATATAATTATTCATACGATCAGTGGTGTTTGAAAAATTAAAATATAAATTGTGCCATTTATACTCTTATTAAATTTTTTTATGAATTCCAATATTTATTTATTTCATTTCCTTACGCTTTTTATGTGATAAGAATAAGTAATATTTGTTGAATTTTAAATTCCTTTAATATGGGGTCAATCATCAGAGTATTCAGGGATATATATGAATGCGCAGTATCTAAAAATATGATAATTTGAGTATACAGAGACTGAGACACATTGGCAACAAATTTATTTCCATTATTAATTTTGGGTTTAATATACGGCCTGTAATATAAAATTCATTATAAGCATCTGAGTTATCCGGACATCAGCTTCATATTCTTGATGAAAATTTTTCTTGATAAAAATATTATTTTCTATAAAGTTATCCAAATTATTCAGTTAGCCTAAAATATAGATTTTGGCAGTATTTTCGTGTATTGTATTAAATTAGCTTTAATAATTTGTAGGTCAACTTCGTTTCACCAATTTCAAGTTTTGTTCATTATGTCAAATATTTGGGATCTAGACAGTAATATCTCTCCCATATTCGATAGTATTACAAATTAGACCTTAAAATAAATATCTATTGATATATATTCGCTGCATTGCTTATCTAAATTCAAGAAAAAATAAAGAGTATATTTTGAATATTCTGGTATTTTATCTAAAATCCTGAGTCTTTTTGATTTGATGATCACCATGATTTACTTTTCACTCATCTGAAAGTAAATTTTGTTAAAAAGAGCGGGGTTTGAAAGTTTTCATGGTTTAGTGATATCTTTGGTATTTGGAAAGAAAATGTGAGTGATATAAGCAGTTTATTAATTGTCGACGTTTAAACTTACAAAAATATTTTAGTGTAATCATCTTGATCATGGCTATTTTTGTGATTTATACCTAAAACAAAGTCGATACTGTGTTTTAAATTATTTTTGTGTTTTATATCCGTTAAAGCAGCAACTCGAGCGCAAATTCAAAATATGTTTTACGTGAATGAAGTGCAATGAATATTCACTCAATTCCTGGATATTAAAACTAATCCATGATATCAATATGTTGAATATTTCAGTTAATTGTTCGGCATTTTGTTTTTTCTATGATCTTTCAAAATAGATTTGACGATGATTTTAACTTATTCCGTATAAGCTACAACAATAAATAAAAAATTCAATATTGTTAGCGATAAAAATGACCGATAATATCAAAATTATTATTTGTTCTCGATTGAGATGATTCATTTATTTTCCTTGGCTTATATCTGTAAGCACAATGCAGTGCAAATAATGATTAACATTATGATAATGTAATGTTTATACACTTCAATGTTTGAAAAACTGGTGAGTTATGCGTCTCGCTTTAAGTCGAATATGAAAAATATGATGTAGTTTATTTCGTGTGAAATTTTATCCAACATAATAAGCATAATTATCTCAATTTTTTGTGGCTATCATCTCTAGGTTTGATATGGTTCCCATTATAGCTGAATTATTGATTTAATTGCCGCAATTTCAGAGATTAAATTCGAGCAGTATCGATTTAATTGTTTCTCGTCTTGCTCTTTATACCTTTTGAATCAATTATGATGTTTAAGAAAAGTCGCAGTATGATTATAATAATTCAACATAATAATGGCTTTACATATTGATTGGTAGTAACTCTATTCGAGCAAGATTTGTCACCTTTAATTGTATTTATTATGATTTTTATCCGTTTTATAAATTTTATTAATAACAGAAGCTTTAAGATTTGTATTGCCATTCTTTTAGATCTGTGGTTTTCCACCTTTTTATGCTGCAGACCCACAACCAGCTCTTCATTGACTTCGAGTTGAAAAACCCTGCTCTAGATAATTAATTACATCGTCATAGTTTATCGCTGTTCAAATCAAAAATAGTAGGACTCTGCGATATCAGGATTTTTTTCATAACTTTTTATCCAGTGATTTATGTATATTATGCAAATTTACGTATCATAAAAAATATATTACTATAAAAATAGATGTTTGAAATTAATATTACAATCTGAATGATATCTCCGTACGTTTTATATAATAGATATTATCTCAATACACCATTTTCCTTCCAAAATGGTTGACTTTCCGCTGATGACATTCAAAGGCTCCGACTTTGTATTTATAAATATATTGATTTTTAAATAGATTCTACCTTTTAGGGTGTTGAGAATATTCATTCAAATTCAAGAGTGCAATATGATGTCGTTTACTGATATTTCATAATCCGTAACAGCAAACAATCTTTCTAAAATTTACTTGATATAATAACTTTAACGTCGGAACCTTTGAATGTCATCACCGAAAATTCTGCCACTGGGGACAGAAAATGGTGTAATGAAGAATATTTACGTTGTCTTAGATAACAGATCTCTACGGCAAATAATTCAATTATTTGTTTCTCAACAAAATTGATTGATTTCTTTTTAAAAAAAGAGACCTTTTTAGGATAGGATCATCACTCCTTAAACCCGTAACAACTGATCTATTATTTTTGAATAATTTCCACAACATCAAATATAATTTATTTTTAGTGTTATCTAATTACATATCTTAAGCACACATGATTTTTTATAGGTATTTTGATTTATCGATTTGTCTCTAGCCTTGTGATAAGATCTCA
>JWZT01002055.1:47082-68812 GCA_000827895.1 Thelohanellus kitauei
TTAAATTACAAAAAACCATTTTAATATTTTGATGGTTAGCATATGAAATTTGTAAAGAGTCGTTGCAAAAAACGTGGACAAAAAGTAAATGATAATTGACTGTCTCAATCCAGAAATTGGTCTGATTGGTTTTGTTGATGTATATGATGTTGATTTTCATGAATAAATAGGGAGGTCGAATGTATACATATTGTCTCATTCTCAATTTGACAATACTAGTCGTGTTATGATTCATCTAAGTTAAGTACCAGTTTACAATTTGATAACAACTTGACCATGAGCTATAGATATTCGGGACTTCAACAATGAGTAGAAATATTGTCCAAATACAAAGTAACCCCATAATATTGTTGAATGTAATTACTAATTTAAATATTCAATCAATTAAATTTATTAGTAAATAACTCGTTTTTAAAACAGATGTTTAATTTAATAGGAATCGATTTATGTTTTAGAAAACAAATAATATATATTCAATCAAAAACGATACTGAAGAATTTTATGAGCCACTTAAACGAATCAGACTATAAATGTATCCTATTTTTGTATTAAATTATTTGGCGAACATCAATTGGTGGTGCAATTAAATGCCCAATCAATTTATATTGAGCGCATTCAAATCAATAAAATTAAATGAGAAATGAATTATTATTGAGGGGAAGTAACAAAGATTCTGCAAATAATTATTCAATCTATTAAAGATTAATTTTTGCGCCGATTTCCCAGAATTGCGACCTAGAATAACTTAAATATGTTTTTGTATCTATGCATGTCAGAATCTGTCACTATTTATTTTGAATCAGTGGGAGTAATCACGTGTTAGGTTAAACATTCTTAATCAATCACATCTTTTAAGATGTCGCAGATTAGTCATATATCTATTAAATATAAACCTAGACACCATTTCACGTTCCACATGTCAAATTTTCCGATTGTAACATTCAACTCTTCCGATATTGTTTTGATTGTACAAACAAAAAAATGAATTTAAGATTAAATTTTGCTATCAGGCGAAATCCAAATTAAGCAAACGATTGCGCATATTCTACAAATTAATCTAACTTCATTTAATCAAAATTCTTAAGAATATAATTTTTAAATTACTTTTAATTAAAAGCATAGTCAGAATGTTCGAATGTCATCATCTGAAAGTCGGACATGTTAAACCGGAACTTGTTGAACTACATATAATTTGCGGGGCTTGCAACCATGTCCACGCATACCTGACTCCCATTTCCGTATATTTAAAGAATGATGAACATGAACTATTGTATTAATTCGTTTATTTATTCGTCTATTCAAATACAGGTTATCATACTAATACCGTAGGATAGATTTAACTCTTCAACTCACGTTAAAGCATTATTGACTGCTTCTTCAAACATGATTTCTAAAATCAAATCATCTAGTTTGATTTTCACTATTTAAATATCAGATCACACTGTGATATATCGATTCAGGTAATGTGGAGTATTTTGGAACCACACATTTTTTAAAATGTGAATATTTTTGAGGGGAATCTATGGTGAAATATGTAGATACAACCACACGTTTTTGAAGTGTGAGAAGCCTCTTTTGCAGAGAGTATATATGAATCTGTAACGAGATCAGAAGATGTCTTTCGACCTAGACGCTTCCGGATAACTCTAGCTGAGGAGATTTCATTTATGCATAAACATATGTTGGTAAAAACTCGTCGAGTAACATTCAAAATCGCTAATAGAATTTTTAAAAATATTTACAGGTTTTTGTTCTTTATTGCGATTTAATGATTTTGATTTACCTTTGAAACAAAGTATAAATTATAATTGAACAAATTACCACGATAGCCCTTAATCACGTATGTTCTCCATGATTACGATGATGGATAAAAATTCGGTAAGTATAAAAATTGCAGGCAGAAAAAATATCTCAGATACATTTTTAAACATTAGCATATTGCTTTACATTTTGCCATATTTTTTAATTTTTTAATGATTTCTATATTAAATCATTGTAATGGCTCGACTTTTGTATTTGATCAAAATTATGGCGAAAAAAATCTTTGAATCCAACATGCCAATTTTTATGAAATATGTTCTGATGATAAAACACATGCAAAATACACGGGAAGATAAGACTATTACGGAAAAATGATTCATAATTCTTAAATATGTTACTCAAGGTGGTCAAATATTTCCTGTTGTTATCAGTTTGATAGTTATTGATTGATAGAAAGAGAGTAAATGACGATGTTTAAGATTTTTGGGGTTTAAAATTCAATAAATTGAAAGATGATACAAGTGACAAAAAATTATGAGAACCATATCAAAATAGCGAATATAAATACGTGATGCATACATTTTGTATTTACCAAACGTTGCATCGAGATCTACTAAACCCTGACCATTTAGCTGTATTAGCGAACCTTTTCGAGTCTTATCGAATGTTCGGCGATTTCAAATCTATAAATATTAGGTAAATGTTAAGCAATGTATTAATATATTTAAGTGTAGGATAACAGATATCATGTCTTGATATATTAGTAGTGAAGACAAGTTAACTTGGACAACGTTGACAAGATTCATTCGATAGTAAATTTTGTAGGCAGATGCTTAGAACTACTTAATGACCAAAATATGAGGAATCTCATTCTGACGTCTTCGAGTCAACTGCAATTATCTTCTAAAACAAACTAATTTGTAATTGAAAATTGACGGAAATCGTTTTAGCAATCATTTGTTTAATTATGTAAGCTACGTGATAAAAAATTATCACAAAATATCACAACTAAAAGTAAAATTCGTAATCCAAACATTTAAACCACTTAGGAAAATCCTATTGCGTGTATTTAAGATTTGGTTGATTTTATGATTAAAGTAGTTGATAAGTTATTTTATTAGAATATTAAAAAATTGAAAATAGAATGAGAATTAATATCATCAACCGTTAAAGTTATAAAAATACCGATCGATAACCTGCCTGTTCTGCACACCTAATAACGGTCACATTCCATACTCCATTGCCTTAGCGACAGAAAATTCTCGTTCTGATATCTCTGAATCTAAAAAAAGCCTATGTAATATAATATCATGTATTATTGATATGCAGATACGCCATCTCATGCAAACCGCATATTACCTGCCTCATAATTTGTCAGAAAGTATTTCAAAATAATCTTTAAGAAAGAATCTCATTTGCATCAAAAAGAGTTGCCATAAAATGTACGAATGTGTAATTTGGGGCTCTGGAAATCAAATATGAAAACAACACACATTTATCGAACATGTGCATCTGCGCTTATCAACAATTACATGAAAGATTAGAAGTTGCGTATTTTTCATTGCTAATCTAGAAAAGCACACTTAATTCTCGATGAATTTATCTTACGTTTAGATGAATAGATTTATGAACTTTTATACATCCTTTAGAAATGTCCGATATCATCAAATATTATTGTTTTTTTATTTCTGAAAATAAAAATGTATGAGATTGCGATACAGGCTGTTTTACCCCATTACGATAATTTATACAGGCTATTTTTCAATTGAATTACTGAATCAAAACTTCCAAATTACTAAAAATTACCTCTTTTATATTTTCGATTGACAAAAGGCGATAGAATATATGTGAAGTTAATTTTTGGGATAAATACTGAACAGATACAAACACAGAATCGATTATTATCGCTCCAAAAATGATTTTTTGTGAGTAATTACAACACAGGATTTTTATAAACAGTTTCTATTTGCATTCCAGTGTATCAGAGACATACAAATGTTCCATAGAAAATCAAAAATTAGTAGTAATAAATATACTCTCTATGCCGTAGGTTGTAAATTTCCGCCATATTTTAGAAAAAATATCAACTATATTCTGCATGTATCGAATCTTGGAGGACCTACGATGGTGAATAATTAAAAAGATTTATTTCACGAAAGATCTTTGTGCTACCATTCATCAAACCATATCGAAGATATTGTTCGCTACTGCTGTTGCTACCTCAGAAGTTGGTTGTCTTTCAAATGAAATATGTATTAATCGTTTGTTCAAACAAATTACTGCTGTTCCTTGAAACCATGATTTTTAACTTCTTGGATATTTTATGAAATTTCAAATTAAATGGTCTGTTTGGAAGTCTTTTTTATGATACTTAACTTTGAATATGTACCAAGACAAGAAGATTGATTTAGTTTTGCTAAAAAATTACCATATCTGTTGTGGTCGGGATACACATTCTGTAAAATCGAATGAGGAATATATGAACATGTTACCTTTCGCACGATATAATCAGACACGGAAAACAAAAATATTAACTCATTTACCGTCGAAATCTGGACGATATTGAAACTGATTCTACCGAAATATTTAATGATATTTTAAACATCAATATATCTAGTTTGGTTCAAAATACATTCATCTATAATGATAGAACAGAACGTTCCAATTGATGAATGGATTCTTCAGAACTCATAAATATCGTCGAACTTAACTAAAATCACAAAGTTGATAACATGAGTGTGTTTTTGACAACGGTCTTTCGAGGTGTAAAAACCCGCACAGGTGGATTACAGCACAAACGTTACCTCGACCTCCAATTCGACGTTATCCACTTGTGACAGGGGTACACTCCGTGTAGGCACCTATCTGCGAACCGATTACTGTAGTGCAAGACTCACACTTGCGTAATATTCGTCCCTATCTCTCTGTCCACTAAAGCTACGATATCAAAGCATCATACGTTCGGCGGAGGTGGATACCATGGGTTCAGGTTTGAAAATATTAATACCAGCTCAATCAAATGGATATTGATCGAAATTACAGGTATTTGTAATCTCATTTTATTTAAGTAATTTAGATGAGTGTGTGTCAGATGCAATATCAATTTCTATACCTAAATGTACGAACAAAATAACCAACATTAAACTTGGCAATATGAAACGAGTGCTAAAGAAATTGAAATAAGGTATTAACAAATATCATAAACTCCACAATTTTCCAACATTTCATAGATGATATTTAAATTATTAATAATAAAGTTTTTATGACCTTAGATTGCCAATTTATCAATTTACACCTCCAGATTTTTGATAGATATATAAATATAACATTATGCAAAAATAGGTTTTTAATAATTTTTTTCTTCAAAGAAACGAGCCTCAAAAATATTTAGAACCTATGATGTCGATTAAGGATAAAAAATATGGTATAAGCTTGATAACTGGTTGATCGCGGAAAATCGATTTGAACATTTGAATGTATACTCAAAATTTATCATCAGAACTGTTTATCCTCTTTCCAATCATGTTCAAAATAAAAAAATGCTTATTATACCTAGAAATATCTATTTGAATAAATGTGAAGATTTTTTTATTATTTTTTTCATTTTAATAAAATTTTTTAGTATTGGTACAGACTGTGCGTAAACGACGCAATTTACTTATGTGGGGAATCGTCTGAATAGATCTTATTTTTAAATAAGATTAACGTCTGTACCATCTTTTTTCTCGATAAAAATCTGGAATAATTTGGCATTAATAATAGTTGTCTTATATTTTGAAATATGTATAGCGTCAAGTGCTTTTTAAGTTATATAACATTTTCCGTACTAAAAGGCCAACTTTCTGACGATGACATTCAAAGATTCCCACATTGAATTTATGACAAAATGTAAATCTTAGAATGATTCTATGCTGTCAGGCAAGATCAAATCTCAGTAAATCAACAACACATATTCAAATCTTTAATCTTAAAACATATTCTCAAAACCCTAAAATTTATCATCTATATAAATATCAATATACTTATCCAAAGAACATCGGAATCTTTGAATGTCATCATCGGAAAGTCGTCCACTTTGGTCGGAAAATGATGTAAATATTTGAATGTAGAGATAGGTCGTTGAGTTGAGTGTAATGCTTTAAATATAAAAATATTTCTTATTTAATTGATAAAACATTTTTTTTATTTTAAATAAATCTTTTCAAAGATCGATTGACAAATATAATCAGGTTTCTCAACAATAAAATTCCTATTTATTGACGTCGTATAATGTTTTTAACGTAAAATTTATGGGCAATATTTTAATTGACATGAATGCATAGCGTTAATAAGTTGGTGTTATCCAAAAAATTTCAAGACAAATACACATTAAAATATGATATACATAATAAAAATGTGTCGTTTAAGTTCATGAACTGATTTTGAGCAGGTTTTTTGATTACATTGAATAAATTTTGTATATTTATTATTAGTTTGATCTGTGAAATTCTGGTAAACCAATAAATAATCTAATTGGTCTTATTGTCATATTTAATGTCAACTCTTCAACTGAGAACCCATTTTTTGCCAATTATCCTCCCTATAACAGAAAGATAAAAAACATTCACTCAGCCAATACGTAAAATTTCAACTATGGACACATTTTCACTGTCTATTCATAAATGCCAGATCTCGTAACAAAAAATCCGATGATGATGTTAATATGTTAAAAATGCTTCTAGAGCAGGTGATCGAAATGAATGATTTAAAGATTTACAAAGTCAGAAATAAGTCGAACTAAATGATTTCAAGGCATACAATAGGTTAATTGTGACCAAATGTGAAGAATGGTGAGACATCTGAAAATAAACTAATTTGTAAAAAAATAAATTAAATATCAAAAAAGTCTCAATGATACAAATATGCCAAAGCTTTGTAAAATCGGAATAATATTTGTAGGTTGACAAATCACATGAATAGTGATTAAATTCAGGTAAACTATTAGAATTAAACCCGAAATATGCACCACTTGTATTACGTAACTTAATCAAAAAAAACCTAAATATTCTTTTGTATTTTTGTAAATATTAAAGAAGTAAATGAATTATCATGCATGATATGATTTCACATTACTGTATCTTTTTTACTGAAAATTACTGAAGTAGGGACCACTAGATAATTCTTTTAATGAGAACAGAATTCACTAAATATTTGACAAAAAACACAATTTTTATATTACAATCAAATTCTAGAAATATAAAAGTAGGTATGAAACCTACTTAATAATTAACTAATTTTTTATTGACATTACTAAATAAGATTGATATATACCCTGACCGTTTTTGCATTTTTCAGGTTATACAAAATGAATAACAGACATACTTTTATCGGAACATGAAAATATTTTACCTGCGCGCTCTATAGCTATTATTAAAATCTCGTTAATAATCGGTACAATATGTGGACGATTGTTTAGAACATAAAGCACGATCGCATTTGGAATAATTAAATAGAAAGTTAATATTTCATTGAGATATTTTATCTATATTTGAAACTCAAAAATTCCATCTTTAATGACTAAATTCTGAATAAAAATAGACTTCAGGGTATAAAAATATTTTCAAAATGCGGTTAATGACATTTCTCATTTTGCTGATTAAAAAGCAACATTATGGATTGGATATCTCTTTTAATTAGCATTTTTCTGAAACACAATATCTGCACTCCGCACCAATTAATTGGTTATGTAGTTGGCTTAAGCATTCTGCCTCAAACATAACCATGTGCGGTCAAACCATATAAGGAGTGATGTCGTCAACCCATCATGTATCCCTACCGCCACAGGATTCTACGTGAATGTTTTTTTAAGATTCAGTTTCTTGACGCTCTTGAGGCCTCCACGGGCCTTCGTGAACGCCATACTGGTGCATAAGCCTGCTGTTATCGAACCGGTTTACTTGAGTAACCCGTACTGCCGACACGTCAGCAGTCGGTCACAGCGACACTTCTGAAGTCTCTAAGGCTCTCAAAGCCGTTCTCGCTGCGTGATAGGTCAATATCCAGAGGCAGCCAGATTATCCAATGTTTGGCTTATCCAGGCAGAAGCAATGCTGTTGGGACTCTGGTTACTCTTGCTTTACCTTGAGAGCCAAGAGCGCCTCATCGGCTGACGCCGAACGGATAGACAAGCTACTTCGCACTAAAGACCCTGAGCTAATCTGGTTGTCTTAAAGAGGCTCTATATTATGTTATAGTTTAGTTATCGTAAAATATAATATCAAATATTGTTATTTCACTCTCGGATCATATACATTAACCATGAATCAAAATTACCCACTTATTTGTTAAATTGTAGGTTTTAAAATCATGCATTGATTTCAAGAAGGTAAAATTTCGCAAGATGCGCCGTGTATGAATTATACCGAATTAAATTTGAGAGAAATTACAGAATATACAGCACTTAAAACGCTCAGTTTTATTTAAAATCAAGGATAATGTTCCAATGAGTAATTTTTGGTATTAATCACATTATATATACGATGATAAATGATTCTGAAGGTGATTTTAACTTTGTACTCAATTGATAAGTGGTTGATTAGGTAAATGGGATCTATTTTCGGGTAAAAACATTGTCAAGGAATTCAACTGTGAAAGATTCTATGTTACTTTAAAATTAAGCTAGTAAAATGAATTAAGGTTCATCGTTTAGGTAGTATGAAATCGACTTTGATTCTTGGGCATTAATGAGTTTCAGAGATATTTGTTCAAATGTAGCATCTTCTGTTGAATACTTGATCAAATATCCACCCTTTTAATATTCAGAATTTTACCATTCGTGAATGCTGTAATTTATCAACCGTCCGTCTATGTGCCAATAATGGTAGGCTATATTTTCTTTCAATGAGCATTGCTTTTCTAAAATATTCATACTATGGTTTGACAGGGATTTTTGGAATGAAATAAATTCTAGATTGTGAAATATGATATTATTTGGTGATTCTGCGTATTTGGGAACTCCATGACGTATAAAAACATTTGAGACCTCGACTTTGTCTGTAAAAACATCTATGATTGAAAATTTGATTCTAATATCCAAATGTTATGGTTAAATCTCACCTTCCATTTGTTATCATAAAAAATAAAGTTTGGTTTGTATCCATTTTTTATTTGTCTTTTGAATGGCATTCGCCACCCACTTAGATTCATTTGATAGATCAATGAATTAACGCCACATCGTTGTCTGTCATCAAAAACCTGTATGTTTATAATTACCATATTTGATAAATTGACATTGACATGCGGTGAGCGTGAAGAGTAAGACAAAGGAAATCTTCGTTTGAGATACTTATTAAGCCGAACTCTTACGACCCCATATATGTATTTGATTTCATCAGAACTGACTTTATAGTCCAATTTAGGCATGCTCCAATTCTCAATTGGTCTGGGTAAAACCTAATTATGTATATTCTACCTCTGATAAGTTTTGTGAAAAATGAACATATAATCTGGCGAAATAATAAATGTCGGTCAAAATTACGACAACATTCGGAGTAGTATCGGTAAGAAAAAAATGATATCCTGTGAAATATTTGGCGTTTTGGTGCACACTCAAATAGATTTGGAATTCCTGGTGTTAAATTAGAACAAACTATCTTAACATTATGATGGTTAGCATATGAAATTTCCATCGACTCATTGCAAACTATGTGTACGAAAAACAAATGATAATACACTGTATCCTTCCCAATATGATTCAGATTTGATTTATCGATATAAAGGATGTCGATTTTCATGAACAAATAGTCTGGACGCGCGAAAATCATTGGCCTCAATATGAATTTAATAATTTTCGTTGTGTTGTGATTCATCTTTTATAATAGGAATATTATACGATTTGATAGCAAGCTGTGAATCCACTTGGCCCATACACGAGTTCAAATAAATTCATAATATTGATCGAAACGTAGACGATAAATGTCATTCTCATATCAAAATATACAATTATATACAATCGACGTCATTTAGATAAAAATGATATATAAATTGAGTAATAATTTCTAATTATGATACAATTACGAAACGGGCGTCATCTAATTTTGTTAAAAATATTTTCAGCAATATTATTAGGTTATTGTAAGAATCAAGATACAAGAGCTCAAATATCTAGAAATAGATAATGCTTGTAGCATATAGTTTGCGCATGTTTAAAATAGCTTCGGTGTTTTAATTTAGATTGCATTTCCAATCATTCAAAAATTCAGACATTGTTGTATTATCAGAAGAAATTGATTATTATATACTCAAGTATTTTCATAAATATATTCGTGACATATAGTATCATTAGTATGAATTTACGTTGAAGAACTGAGGGGTATAAAAAAAGAGATTTCATAAGTTACGTAGATAATTTGGATGTATTTTTTTTCAGAAAACGGATGGGATTTATAGGGAAATAAGAGTATTATCGTCGGTTATTTTTGAAATTTAACATATTGATTTTAATTAAGTCTTGAACTAACACTCTCGAGTGCTAATTGTAAACCTTTAAATTATTCTTCATCCACGTTTATATAATGACGAAATAAACTCACGGTTCAAAAAAGATAAATGTTGAATATTTATTGCTTGGAATGCATACGTGGGCAAGTTTATTTCATTCTAATACCCGACCTTATATAATGAGTCCATTATGACGCTGCTTTTGAATCGTACCCGTAAAAATATTTTTATTAGCTACTGTAATAATATTTAAGATTCCCCGATCATGAATATAGATGAATCTGGTACCAAATAACAAAAAGAAACTTAAATTTAAATAGGAAGATAAGTTAAATACATGTATCATTAAGTTGGAAAATGAGCAGCTATCTGATATAGCCAGAACGATTATTTATGAGCCTCAATATCATAAGGTGCAATCACAATTTCTTCGAGGCATCAGACTTACATTTGTGTCACAGAAGATGATTTGTATTTAATGTAGGCATTTATCGTATTAAAGAAACACAGGAGTAGGTATTTCAACAACCTATTCACTGAATATATGTTATAAATATACGATAAATTCATAAGGAGTCAATTTGGGAAGACATGATAGATATGTGATAAAACTAACACAAATATTTATGAGGGATCAACAATAAATTTGACATTTATCGATTTCTTGAGATCAGTATTTTCGTTTCATCCTCTCTCGGCATCTTGTCTTCCTTATATAGTGCTGAACAAAATAAAGTGCGTGTGAGTATTTTCACTCAAAAAATTTTAACCATGTCATTGTGAGTAAAAATCGATTTTTCGTTGACAAAGTTTAGTAAGAGGAGGATAACTGCCTATATATTATGGTGAAGCCGAAATAAAAAAATATGATTTCGAAATACAAAACGCATACAGGTGTCTCATAACTCTAAAAAATATGCTATTTATAATTATATATTTATAAGTAGACTGTGAAACCTGATGAAGTAAATTCGCTATTTTTATTAGAAATATACCAAATTATCACACCAAAATAATAGATTAATTGAACCAATATGAAAATTTATATTCGATTAAACCAACTGAAATTTAGCCAGAGACTGTTACAAGAAATTAATAGCAGATATATAACAAAATTTAGCCACAGTTTCACTTAATAAATTGCCAGAATACGGTAAAAAATCGTTCAAAAAGATGAAATAATACATTCAATTCGAATATTTTATTCATATGATATACTTCACAAAAAGGAGAGCCATTTTTGTATATTTGTTAATTACATCGCTCTTAATGAAATTATAGTGATTAGTGTTATCCCTTTGGTTCATAACTGAAGTTCAATCAAATTTGTATACGTAAATTTTTTTTCTGAGTGCGCAACGAAACGACTGTTAACGAACCAAACGCAGAAAAAATTTAAAAATAACAAAGTAAATGTGAGTTCAATAATAGCCCGTATCTATCCTTATGAGTAACTGTAGCTTCTGGGACACAACAGTGGATTAAACCAAAATTTTTGTCAGAATAAATTTGGTTCACGTCAGTTTCGACGATATTTTATTGTTATAAAAATATAAAAAGAACCATTAAGGCACTCTATCGAAATTATTTTAAGTGTTTACGAATAAACTGTATAATTAATGTTCGGATTTCTATTTTCGACAAAAATATGACTTAAACTAAGTATCCTTTTAATGTTACTTTTTTGTCATTCAAAAATATCGATGTGATCATTTAAAGTTTCCTAATTTGAGTTTAGAAATAAATTTTTACATATTCTTCTGTATTAGAAAGATCGATCGAATTTAATTTTATGAAACAAAATAAATTATTCTATGTTGTTGAGCTAATAGAACTGTGTGGATGTTTTCGAATGGTTTAACAGACGTTATCACTCACAATAAAATCATCTAACACAGTTATATGGAAATAGTAGCCTATTAAAAAAAAGTGCGATATTTTTCCGATACCGGTAAACCTTCAAAGATTTGAACTGCGTCAAATAAGTTAATATAGGAGACTTGGCGAGTTGGATAATTAAATCAACGATTTTTGTCTGAGAATCCGTGTGACATAAATTAATTTACATATTTTAAATCGAATTTAGAATGAGAAATGTTGACTATTTAATTACATCATGGAAACACTAGATTTTACATTGTAAACGTATCGAAAACAAACGAATGATATACTCAGAATATATTGAACTTAAGCTTACTAAAATATTTTTATGTATTATTTATTTTGAAGTCAAGTATTAATAAGACAAAGAAATACAGCTATTCAAAAAAAATGGTGATAACTAAAATAAATCTTCACAACATATTCAATTTAATCAACGTTAATAGAGATGGATAAAGTTTGTCTCTTATAACTAATGCGAGGCTTTCCCAGTATGTGTGTTCTCATAGAAAAATGGCATATTACCCACTATAAGTTAAAAGTTATGTAAATAATAAATACATATTAATGGTGTGTATCGTGCTTTATCAAATATTGTGTTTATAAACTGTTTTGGATGTTCGAGTTTGTACATGAAATTTGTTTTTATTAATTATCTTCTATTCGACTGAATAAATGAGCAATTGAACTCAATACTTTCATTCATTATAAGAGTTTAGCTAGTATAGTTTTCGAAAAAATACTCTCTAGATTTAGGTCCATTGTCGGACATGAATTGGGCCTGAAAGATAACTTACAGTTATTAGATAATATCAAAATATTCACTTGCACAAATTTGAAGATTTAATCAAGCCAAAATATACGAATTTCATTTATATAAATAATTTTATAATTAACTCTTATAGGGGATAAAAAAATCTCGGGTAAAAAAGAAACACTTTTGTTTATATTTTTTGAGATTTTGAACTCCCTTACAAATGAAGATTTCATCCTAATTTTCGCAAAATTAAAAATCAATTGAGAAATCTTGCTGTCATTGTATATATGCTTTTATAAATCCTTTTTATATTTAAAATCGAGGGATTCATGTTGCGACATTGTTTATAAGGTTTGACGATCAAGTCCGCCAAATTTTTATAACTCAAATTTTATCAATATTTTGACGTTAAAAAATAATAAATTGTACATCTATTCATTAATTTCCTCTCTTACACCTTTTGACCTTCTGTTGTATTTTAGCATATTTTGGTAATGGCCATCACAGTCAGAAGGCATAATTTCTATTGAGCTACTTTCGATTAAACTTAATAGGTCGGTTTCTGACCTCGGAGACGCTGTTTTTACAATGTTCTTCCATTTCGATAACAAATTTTCTATCTGGTTGAGGAAAGGCGAGTAGAGTGGAAGGTATTTTACCCTTTGGCAATTATCTTACTGCATGGACTGAGCCCTGCTGGTTTTATGGAACCTTGCGTTGTCAATTATGAAAATACTTTTGTGTATTCCACTGGACAAGAACTGTTCAAAGGCCTCCATGAAGTATCCACAAAAATGTTTTTTATTGAATGGATGATCTTGTGCCTTGAAGAATGCCAGGTGACCAGCCTCGACGAGATCAGAAACCGGTCTCTTTAATTTAATCGAAAGTGGCTCAATAGAAATTACACCTTCTTACTGTGATGGCTATTATCGAAATATGCTAAAATACAACAGAAGTTGTTACTTAGGAGAGGAAATTAACCAATAGATAGATGAAGGATTTATTTTTAATGCTAAATATTGATAAAATTTGAGTTATAAATATGTGACGGACTTGGTCAGGAAACCCTATATTTATCCCTCGTAACCAACTTGATAAAAGTTGATACAAATCCAAAACTTCTAACATGAACGGAATTATAAACTTTTTTTAATCCTTTCATTTTTCAGTCATTTTCAAAAATTCTAAAATACGCGATTCATTCCAAACTCTTTGATTGANGTAGAACTTCTGCGTGTGCTGAGTGGAACTTCTGCATGTACTCAGGATTGAACATGCGCTAAAATGGAACTTCTGCATGTGCTGAGTGGAAATTCTTCATGTACTTAGGATTGAACATGCGCTAAAATGGAAATTCTGCATGTGCTGAGTGGTACTTCTGCATGTCAAAAGGTGTAAGTAGCACCACCTTCTGTTGTATTTTGGTCATAACCATCACAATCAAAAAGCATAATTTCTATTGAGATTGATTAGATAAGATTAAACAGGTCGGTTTCTGATCTCTGGGACGCTGTTAGTATTATGTTCTTCCATTTCGATAAAAAAATTTTCAAACTGATTGAGGAAATGCGAGTAGGGCGGAAGGTATGTTACCATGCCTCGTTTCTCTTTCAGCATGGTCTTGACTTTTTTTTTTGTGGAACTTCATGTTGTCCTTTATGAAAACACACTTACGTATTTTATTGAGCAAGAAATTTTCAAATCATCCATGAAGTATACACAAGGATGTAATTGTTTAAATGGATCATCTTGTGCCTTAAAAAATGCCAGGAGTCCAAAGTATCCCAGGTCAGAAACCGATTTATTTAATTTAATCGCAAACGGCTCAATAGAAATTAAAGCCTTTGAACTTTAATGGCTATTTCTAAAATACAAAATAAAGTGTTATTTAAGAGAGGAAATTTACGAATAGATGAACAATATATTATTTTTTACTGCTAAATATTGATAAAATTTGAGTTAAACATATGTGACTGTCTTGATAAAAAAAGTGACGGTTATGATCGGGAAACCCTATATTTATAATAACTCTGATTATTTGTGAAGTGAATCCACATCATTAAAAGATCTCCCAAGAAATACATTTTAGTTGTTTTTTTTATTAATTCCGGTCTATAACCTTACAACAAAGGCTTCATGTAGGATTATTCAAACTTTCTTAATATAGGGTTTCGCGATCACGTTATTCACTATATATTTTATACATCCAAATTAGAGGTTTAAATAAATTAGTATGAATCATGTATTTTTGTTAACTAAAGTTAAAGAGGTGGAATTTTATAATTTCATTCGATAATTGTATTTGTGGTCAAAAGACATGATTACGTCCGGTGACATTTCGATCATATTCAATAATTCGATTTCGGATGATAAGGAGTTTGTCTTTACAATATTCTTCGACTTTGACAATTGAATTTTTATGGCTGTACTTAGAAGAGTAGAAAGGATAATTTTTCGACATGATAGAAGGTGGCTTGAATAAAATTGCCTCTTTTCACTGTAACGGTTACTTTCCAAATATGTATATAGGCGAACAAATTTAAGGCAAACACTTAAAATATTATGTTTATTTAGGCTTACTGTATATTTTGGTGTATAGAGCTCACCGGTATATAATCCGGATCCCCTAAATTATCAATATAATCATATTTTCTACATATATAAGCCGCCGAGTTCAACTATTATGAAAACACACGATGGCTTATAGTCAAGAAAGTACGTTAAGCGGTATAAATTGATATATAACTGATTTGGTATACATGCAGTAGGGTTCATTTTTTTTCAAAATTTGAGAAAAAGGCAGCAGCTTGTATACTGGAAAGTACGTTAATTAACCTTGACAAAGTTTGATAAAATAAAAAGTTATCAGATTAATCTGGAAAACATTTAGCATGTTTTAATTAACACGATGAATATTTTCAATTAAAACTAACAAAATTTGCATATTCAAATGAAAAACGATTGGGCAAAAATGAGGATATCTTTCATAGCGTTATCGATATTCAAACAAGGCTTTTGATTCTAATAAGATGTGTCTCATTTTTAATGGCATATCTCTAAGATCATTTGAAAAAATATATTTAAAAATATATCAAAATCAACGTTTAAATAGTATACAAGCTTTCGAATTTTTTCATATTAGCTTAAAAGATTAAATAGAGCCATGAACCAGTTTGCAAATGCAACAAAACTGAATTATAGCTCGGACGCAATTTTTTGTAGGTCATCTCACAACTTCGATGATAGAATTTTTAAACTGAATGATCCTCATCTTTAGTCTCTCAATTATCCTCACTTTGGCTTACTGTATAAAATTTATGAATCTCAGAATTTCGTGAGTCATTGCCCTGCTTGCACAACTCTCTGCTGTTTGACTGTATGGAATAGTAAAATTTGTAAATTGACATATCTTACGATGTGGCATTATTACTGGGTTTCGGTCTAAATAAGCGTTTGTCCAATCAAATTTTGTACGGGTTTTTTTACCATCGGTTCCAGTTAGGTTTGGTTTTTCGTCCGTCTAATTGCACTAAAAACCGCCACAAAATATGTCATCTAATATTGGACTGGACAAACACCAAATTAGATTGGAAAAGAGCTAATATGGACCGAAAACTGGGTATACCTACTCGTGTTGTTTTAGATTGAGCAAGGTACTCGAATATTCATTTTCAAGATCAAAAATAACACATTACATGTAGCTTATTCTATGATATCCAAATCCAACCGTCCTTTATTATAAGTATCACTAGGCCGTGGTTTATGTATAATCGAGTTTGTATATATTTGAGAAATCAGTACAAACCGTTAACTATCGTTATCATTCGATTTTATCGATAAAGTATAGACAGCCACATCACTAGAGAGTCCAAACATGATAAAAGAACAGGGAATTCGTTGGTAAAGATTGAAGAATATATGGCATATCTTACGTCACTCACAATGTTCGGACTTATTTTTAGGGTCCCATGTGCGGTAGAAGTCATACGAGTTCTATCTGATAAAAATATCTCTCATCTAGTCTTTTCGTGCTGATACAAAACATAAATTGAAACAGAATTACAATACTACTGTTTTTACGTTAATGCCACTAATTCTTCACTGATGATCGTGCATTTATACTGTGAAGGTCAATGCTTTGAGATCATATTGGTTTTTAAAAAATTGTAAATCTTAGAAGAATATATTTGAACGCATTTTGATACCCGTTGAGACACAAAGCATTCGTGATTCTTCTAACATTATGTTTTGTTATCTTATGTATATATATTATAGGGGTATGTGAAGGTTAAATGTGTGGGTTAATAGATGTGTGACCTCCTGTAGCCTATGGGTCGTTCGAATCTAGCGGAGCAATCTTTGCCAAATTCAACTTGTTTGATAGATTGTTGATTGAATGCCAACATTACAATACACCGTTTTAGTATTGATGAGCACTTTGTGATACGTGTGGTCCTTTCCACACAAGCTTGACCTTGATACGTAGTGGCTCTACCATCTCGACCGTGCTTTATATCAAAATTCCAATATCGTTAGTTGTTTGCAGTGTAATATATATGTCAAATATCTTTTTAAAAATGTAGCATTATGCAACAATCTTGCTGCATGCGCTTGAGGGATAATATGGTTATTTCTGTACGTGACGTTTTGGAGCAGAGCGTTATAGAGACCCTGCCTTCCATCATGAAGCTTTGGTGCGCAAGGCCTATGTAGATTTATATTGGCGGCATCTTTAAAGGGGGTATTTTCGCCGGCATCACATCGATTATCATTATAAATATGGAACAATTATAAATGTGTGATTTTATCCAAAAATTAGGTGCGACGTTTTGGCGCAGAGCGTTCTAGTGGAGCCGTTTCATATTAGAGAGACTTAGCGGAAAAATTTTGCGTTGTTTTATTGGCGCCACAGATTGATGAGATGTTTCATGGCCGAAACATGTAAATTTCAAATATAATGCCAAATATTTTACAGATGTATTTAAAGTTTAAATGGCATCATACTCTTTTAGGAAGAATTGTTTTGTCCTATCAATTCTACTTGAGAGATGTTGATGTTGAGAAAGTAATACGTATTATTTTTTCACGTCTTTAGTTTATCTCCCTATATTAAACTCCCAATCGTTAAATCTACTTTAGCTAAAGCAAATCATATGAAATGTTTTTTGTGTTATACCCACGTTATAAAAAACTAATTTTTTGAAAAATACTGTTAGAAATGATTTATATGCATTTATTTCCTTTTATAATCATGAGTGTAATGTGTTAATCAATTTATGCAAGGATATGAACAATATTATAAATCTTGACTTAAAAACAATTTAAAGTCTAGATTTATAATCAGAATTATTTTACCAGTTATTGTATCTTGATTTTTTAACCGTTATTTTCACTTGGCCATCTTTCTATGCAATTCTATTTGGTTAATTGTTATGTTGTAAGAATAAACCATGTATAAATTAAATTTCATAGCGTAGACTCTTTACCCATATACGTATTAAAACGATCATCTGTCAGTTTCCTTAACAATGAAACGTTGGTGTGTTTGTTTGCATCTTTCACTTAAAATGAGATAGATTACAAGTGCAGCTTTATTATATTTTACTTTTTTCGTATATGATTTTTGATTACATACTTAATCTTTTGTCACAACCCATTTTTATGTGGACAACTTATTAAATAAAAATTTAAATATTAACAGAATAAATTAGTTCAATTTGACGTTTCACAATTAAAACCAGGCAAAAATTCATATTTTCAATTGTTTATAGATGAGCTATACATAAAAGTAATTCTAACACAGCGTTGAGAAAATCTGCCTAAACCCAATCTAATATCAAAGGTTATTCGACATCAATTTATTGCTCTACTATTAATTTATCGTTCGAAACCATGTTGGCAGTCTCAAAATGACTGCAAATTAATAAGATATTTATTGCCTCTTTATCATCATTAACTGATGTAAACGTTTATGATTTTTGTAAAGTTATTCATGTTGAGCACAATAAAACAATTCTAATTATAACTGAAAAATTTACTGACTCTTTTAAAAAAAACAGCGCATGTACTATTGTAAAAAAATTCGCGTTAATGGATCTGTGAGAAACTATTTTGAAATATATCATCAAACCCAAATTTTCGAAAATAACTTTACGTTATTAAAAATATTTAATGTTTCCCGCCAAAAAATGATTTATATAATGATATTAATTAATCGTTTAAAACCATGTTGGAAATCTCAAAATGACTGAAAATTAATAAGATTTTTGTTGCCTCTTTATCATCATTAACTGATATAAACGTTTATGTTGATGATTTGAGTAAAGTTATTGATGTTGAGCACAGTTAAACTCATCTATTATAGCTTTAAAGTTATTGACTCTGTGAAACAAATACAGCGCATGTATTATGGTACAAAATTTCGGCACAATGGATCTATGAGAAACTATTTTAAAATTAATCATTAAAACCCCAGCATTCTAAAATAAATAAACTTTTTGAAAAATATTTAATGTTACCTGCCAAAAAATGATTTAGATAATGATAGCGACAATAAAATTTCATATAAATCTCTTACGCTAAACCTCTTTTGAGTTCAAAGAAAACGTTTAAACGCTCTGCGCCAAAACCTCAAATATTGTTTTTGCTAAAATTGAACTTCGAACAATTATTCATTGTTTTAATGGTGATTAAACAATTCCCGCCAAATAGTGACAACACCAGAACGTGGCGTCAATAATATTATATATAAATTTAGCTAGCCAACTTCTAGAGATTTAAGACAGGTTATAGAGAACGCATACGCCAAAACGTCCCACCCTCCTTTTTACCTAAATCACATTATGTAAATTGCAACGATATTTTAACTACAACGAAGGATTTCCTGCCATATATAATCCCTTCAAACAATGCCGCCAACGATTCTACCACTACCCCTATTGCCTCAAACCCTAATGACTAAAGGCGCGGTCGATAAAGCATAGTTGACTTAAAACCTCTTCGCGCCAAAACGTCCTGTTTCGTGAAATATTGGCTCTATTCACAGATCTGAATGATGTCGTAGAAGGCCTTAACAAACACTTACTAGTGTAATCCACTTTTCAACTCATTTGAATGAATCCAGCGATCCCGTGTCCACTTTAAACTTGAACTCATGGGACCCTATCCTAAGGAATATGTTGAGTTTATTTTGTATGGGTGATATAATAGCATTAATTGACTTATGATATCGAGGCGTTTCATTTCTGGGCCGTTTCTTCCCGCATACATTATCAAGGTGTCCCTTAGTATTGCAGAACCTGCACGTGAACTCTCAGTGTATGCAGTTTTGCCTTAAGTGGCCTCTCTTCCCGCAACTACAACACGGTCCAGCATTATCCGTATTTTTACTCTTTCTACTGGCGGCGGGTCAATGAGAAACTTTATTTTTATCTTAGGCGCTTTTGGATACCTGTTCGCTGGCATTTCGTGATGCATCTTCTACTTCGGCTGCAAGGTCTACAATTTGGGTGAAGGAAGAATCATCTGAAATCTTATGAATGACTGCCTTCATGACTGCTTCGTTGTTTAAGGTGCAAATTAAGCCAGATTCAACGCTTGTTCCAACGGATATAGAATGGAAGTTAAATCGCATGTCACTGCCTTATCTCTAACCCGGGCTGCCAGTTCGGGTACCGTCTCACCCGGTTTACTAACTAGTTCAGTATAAAATCACTGCCGCTCCCACACAAAGAATTTCTTACAATCAAAATCGTTGCTCATGATCGAATCGGTTTCTTCCAATGATAATTCATTCATCACTTTACGAGCCTTGAATTGGGCAGCTGTATTTTAGGTCAGGTGATAAACTAGCTTAGACTGGCGTGAAAGAAACATGAGGGGCAGATGATCTCAAGCGATCGCATTCGCTCTGCAGAATGTTACAAATCAAGATTCGTGCTCATACAACAGCTCTTCGCATGGAGTAAAAGCAGGAAAAGGTGTATTCGACACTTCTGATTCATCAGAACAATCGGGCTTTGGACGTGACAAATCTCGAATTTGCACATCGAACACATTCATTTGTGTATCGAAACGCCGCTCTTGATGTTTGAGCTGTTTGCTCTTGATTCCAATGATTTTAGAAATTTCGCTGTGCATCTTCGGCGCCAGTTATTATGATATTGCAACCCTCCACTGTGGCGTGGTTTTAGATAATTAAATTTAATCGATTTGTTATGAATATAACTCATTGATCAAATTTGAGATATATTTGTAACTACCGAAAATTATTAAGGAATCTTTTGCCAAAAACACCCAGATATAACTTCTCTAAATTTTTAACTTATCTGTTGATAAATGAATGGTTTCTATAAATAAATAACTCGTAAACATAACTACGTTCCATTAGATCAATGGCAGTTAATTTTTTACATCAATTTAGGATAATCAATTTTTGTTTTAATATTTTTAATTTTCATAAATTTTGCAAAACTTTGGATAAAATGTTATACAAAATATCTTTGATATTTAAGTAGAGACAGCTTAGTAGGAGCGTATCGCGATCAGGAAGGGGGGTGGGTGGTGGTATCATGTTAATGTATAATTGAAGTATCCTCACACGATACTCATTCAAATGATGTTGCGTTTTCTCCAATATTAATATTTAACGTTGAATAATTTATATTTGTCATTCAAGAAAATCTATATTTGATGAAAACTATACTTTATCTTTATTGATTCCACCCCATTACCACGAAAACTTTTACCACGAAAGATTACAACAACCTAATCCTTTACCACGAAAGGCTATTACCACGTAATCTTTTAACATGTTAAAATCATTAAATAAGATAAATTGCGTATGAAACG
>JWZT01002055.1:88182-103313 GCA_000827895.1 Thelohanellus kitauei
CATGTATTTTTGCGTTTCGGGTAAATATTTTTAAGTTACAATGTATTTGACAACAATACATGCATATTATATGCGAAAATTGGAGCATATAGACTAGGATTTAAGTCAAGTATGGTATTTTAGATGAGAGTTTTACTAAAAATTGGCGAATCTTCTCGACATTCTTTCATTGAGCCAACCATTTACGGCAGGGGTGTCGAAGATCCAGGAAGTGCAATTCAATAAAAGTGATGAATGCATGCACGACCGTATAGTACCATAGATCACGCGAATATGATTACAAACATGGTCATCCTGAATTGTGGGCCTTAACATTATTTGAATGTAGTGTCGTTTTTCAATGAGCCTTTAGTCATTTGGCTATTATATTTGCTCAAACCTCCCTTTTATTTTTATACTCGTCTCAAATTAAGTCTATTCGTTCCATTTCAGTTTATGTGTTGTTTCTTCGTTGTTTTTTCTGTAAAATAAGTGTATAACTTGTTGGAGTTTTTCATTAAAAATCCAGGCAATAAGGAGAAAAATGGATAACGAACGTCGCGTTATTCACAAAAAAAAGTAAAGAAATTATTTTACGATTGACAATAAAGACAAACCAATGTTTATGAGATGCTGGCAGCTAGAATAACGTTGCAGTAATCAGCAATGTCTACGTATGTGGATTAAAACATGGAATCATGGAAGGGTTGGGGACCATCCTTACGGACATCCTAAATAAAAATTTTCAGCATTTTTATTTGGAAAGAAGCCGACTTTGTTTTTAAATTCCATTTCCCACACTTTTTGTTGCACATTTTTACGTTAAAGGGGTTTAATACCGGTTTTTAAATTAAAAAAGGCATTTTGAAATGTTTAATAAATTAACAAAATATGTCGTTCTCTGCAATAGTCTTTTTTCGTGTTTTGAGTAAAAAATTTAAAATAAAACCACATTATTAACGATGGCTGAGATTTACTGAAGTCATTCCAACAACTACAGGGTTTTAATGTCTGTTTCGTCTTTTTAAAGTTCAATTTCCTCCTTTAATTTAGTATTAAAATTATAATTTCATTATTATTGATAAAATTCAGTTGTTTTTAGTTTGAAAATTTGGAAAAGTAGGGAGGTGAAAATTCTAATAACAAACAACAGCGCTTCAACCATTCCGAAGTAGAATGTTGGGCATATAGGAAATCTTAATTTCGTGATTTCTATAAAATCAAGCAAATCTTGTATTTTAAAATTCTCCGAAAATTATCGGACCCCCATGCTATATTTTTTTTAAATTTATTCACGTTGACAAAAAATGCGTGTTAATAAAACGAATGTTTAAGTTCAACCATTGGTGGCTAACTAAAAATTTCCAACCCCAAGGATTGGTTTTTATACAGTTAAAGTGAAATTTTATTTGTAAAATATAAAAAACTCAATGAAACAAACTAAAGAACGAAATTGAACTTCCAAAAGAAGAACGACACCTGAAAGCCTTGTAATCGTTCTTATGGTTTCCGTAAAATTTAGTCATCCTTAACGATGTGGTGTTTTATCAAAATTTATTATTCATCGAAACATGATAAAAGCTATATAGAAAGAGAATAGAGCAAGACATTACATTGACGCCGGCAGAAGTTGCAACTTGTGAGTTTATATTCGAGTTATGGACAATATAAAAGATATATTGAGAAAACCTCCTATGCGGAAATTGATTCTGGTCTTTGTAAAAACTTAATCAAAAATCCCCCACTTTCTAAGTATTGAGAGTGCGCCAAAACTATTTAGGCTTATTTATCAATCTCAAATTTATTAAGCTGTAATTATTTCACCTTGTATAAAATATAGGACAAAAATTACATTACTTGACAAGATTTTTGAACTTTTCAAATAAATGTGTATCGTTAGGGCGTCATAATCTACTGGTTCAAGCGATATTGATATCGATTTTATGTCTTCCACTCAATGTGTGATATCTCCATTAACATGGTAAAGCTGAAATTAGATTAAAATATGCAGATAATCAGGCCATGCAAGTGATGTTGGACTTATGACAGCTTTAATCAAGTTGATTGCAGGATTATTGATAAGATCTAACAACCCTATAATGTTAAATTATGAACTGCCAGACACAATAATTCTTCGATAATAGGTTGGAAGTATTTACATTGATGAAGGTTAAACAGCTGTAAGTCAAATGAAATAACAAAGTGCCTCTCAATATAAGAGATAAAGCTAATTTTGATTACATGGACACAAACAGCATTGGTATATACAGAACAAGATTTTCCGTTAAAATGAAGTGAGGACAATTGAACTAAAAACATCGGAAGATATGGTGGAAGAGTGTTATAATAGACAGAGTGTATGAAGTCAACGAAAATAATAACCTAGTGCACATTTGATGAAACTTAATAAGACCCCATTTGCCGCTGAGGACAACCTTGAATGATAAACCTCACAATAAATAAAAACGTTAACTTAACAGGAACATCATAGACTCATCTTATATTTGAATTCCTATCAAAGTTGAAAATCAAATATTTTTTGAGACAATAAAATATTTTATAATAATTTATTTCATCAGCATATCTTATTCATCGGGCGTATTATTGTCTCTAAGCTTGAATTTAGGCTTCCGCATGCCTTGCATGGCGAAGAGCGTGTTCACTTTTATTCAGTATTTCGGTCACCGGATCGTGCTTCATCGCTTTTAAAACATCTAAAAATTAGAAAACCGTAAGACATAATTAGATTTGATAAAAATAATCATCATTTCCATTTTTCACGTAGTTATTTAAAAAAACATAATTATTCATAAATATAAAAAAATTATGGCTTATAATCAAAAACAACCAGCAGCAATATGATACTATTTTCATTCAGATAACCCAGGGATGGATCAAGATATGCATCCACGTTTAGTTTGCGAACTTAGGGATTTATTTGAATATAGGTTTGTGAAATCGGTGTAAGAGTTAGCCACGACAATAGTGAATTTTTATCATTGTACTTTAACAAATATAATCCACGAATATTTAAATTTATCATGCAGCATAATTTATGTAATGGCTCATATTTATGCTCGAACATGGGCCAAACACAATTTTTCAACACCAATCCAAACGAGCGATTTGTAAAGATTGTAAAAGTCTAGAAACATTATAAAGAGTTTACGGTATCATATTTGTTGATACTTTCAACTTTCGTAAATGATTTTTTAAAAAGCATTTGACAGAGGACGTGTTCTGATTATATCGAAAAATCAATTTTAATTACAGTATTATTAGACATATACAATTTTAATAGCATTTTACCTCCTATTGAAAATCTGGCATCAACCAAAAATAAGCAGATGTACATGTCAGGCTGTCTAAAATCAATCTTGGGGTCAATTAATGAATTTCGATCACAAGTACTGAGTGGGTGAACATTGTTTTCTCATTAATAAATGCCTACTGTAAACAGAAGTACGTCCCTCGATTACGTATTTATCAAAATTCAAGATTTATGGATTCCAAAGCAATAATGTGGGGTCGTCACAATATTATTAACTAGTTACACTGCAACACAAAAATCGATGTCGAATTTTTGTGAATTTGATCACATAGTGACAGACATTATATGTAGTCTAATACAATTAATGTACACCTTAAGTGAAAATGATAAACGTCATTGATTTTAGTAGTTCCTTTTAAAAGATGAAAAAAGGTCTTTGGAAGTCACGATCCATGTCACGTTCCAAAATAGCGCAAACGTATAACGGGCTATTGAGAAATATACAAGAGGAAAATGGTACACTGGGTTAAAGTCAATCTGATTGCGGTACAAAATTCGTCATTTTCACTCCAGGTTTAGCATAATATTGTTGTAAACAATAAAATAAGGCATAAAGCATACGTAGTAAATTGCGCCAAGGCATATGATAGGTTATGGATTTTTGATACAGAGGCACTATTTTAAGATGAAATATTAGATTTATTCTAGATGTTTAAATTCCCCGACGTGAGTACAACTGCCGCTTTAGATTTATTTGTAAGAAAGGAAATGACTTTAAATGAAAAATTGATGGAGCTCTTGAAAAATATTTTGAAAATATGATCGTTACTTCAACAAAATGGGGATTACTGAATCGAAAACGGACTATGGAAGTGTGTAGTTAGTTAATATTAACTTCAAGAACGAAAGTTGTTCTTATAGATTTAGAATCGTGAATTAAACGTTATATATTGAAATCAAACTCATACCGTTTGGAGAGAACATTGGATTTTCAGCCTCGAGAGTTTCCATCGTATCCTGCATTAGGTCAATATATTTCTCGATGGCTATTTTGGCTTCCTTCATGGCAGCTGTGGAAGGTTCAGGCTTCTGATTAACTGCAGCAGATTTAATCTTTTGAGTTAATTTTGAGTGTAACACATCTTTCATTAATGGAAGAAGTTCAGGAAGTTTTTCTCTGTTAGTCAGTTTAAAGCATAATGTCATCAATTTAACGAGTGGCATTTTCGCATCAATTATGTCACTTTTGAGTTTTTCTAGCTTCGAGTGGTCTTTTCGACTTCTTTTGCTCTCATCTATAAACTGAGAGAGCGCAGAATGCATCTCTGCCATTAATCAGAAAATTACCGAGAGAGAGTTCTAACATTTTGTTAACGGTGTATGAAATTGACCAAGCATAACAATAAGCTCCTAAATGTTGCAGGACATTCATGTTCTCTTGTTTTAGCAAATCTTTTTGCAGATCCGTCCATTTTCGGGAAAATTCGTCCATGCTTGGAAATTTTCTCTTTAATTTGAAGAGATAATCTTCGACTTTTTCGTTTAAATGTGAGATGTTATTGTATGCATAGGCCCAAAACCAATTGCCTCGAGCCACAATCTGAATGTATTGATAATGAAAATCCCTATCAGATTCCTAAATACTTATAAATATTACCATGGTCTTTTGCTTCAAATCCTTGTCCAAACAATCCATCATAGTATCGTATGCACCTGGATTTCGGCAAAATGTCTTTTCGTCATCTTCTTCCAGTTTATCATTGTTGAGCTTTTTGTTTGTGCATTCAATGGCCTCGTTCACCAATTCTACAGTTATTTTCATTATTACTTGCCATTTTTGCCTTTTCCCTATTCGATTGTAGAAGTGCTATGTTCATCATTACGAAGAACAAGAAGGAAACGAATGCTGTTTTCATGTTAACTGGCATCATTAAGGATGTATAGGCAAACCGATATCGAATTGGGAATATTTATAGTGAGCACGCGTATTTGAAGCTTCAATCGAACTTTTCTGAAATGATGACGTCATATTCTTTAAATTGATCGATGTAGTACAGCCTTGTTTCGTTCATTGAATGCTAACGAATAATTGAGATTGATTAAAATCAATCATAGTATATTGAATATATAAATTTTTCCAGGTTTTGACCCCTTTTACACGTTCGAAACCAATCGTTATTAATCTAAAAGATCAAGCGCTTTGAGTTATTATAAAAACTTATTTTGATACACCTGAATGTTAAAAATAAACATTCCTAGTTACTAAATATGGTTGTAAATTGTGATTGTCTATAACAATTTGTACATTTTTGCTTACAAATATAAAGAAATTACAAATAGCCGCTTGATCTCTTATTGATGTTTCAGTCGTTCTTTGATTTGTCCTATTTACCGAGCCAATTAGAATCAATACTAGAGAAATTTGTGGTTTGAATTACATTTCGAACCCTGTTCTTAAACATTAGCTATTCCAATAACCTTCTGGTGTATGAGTAGATAAAAAATACCAATGTTTTCTTTTGCCGTAAAGAGTCAGTTACGCCTAGAACAACGGAACTTCATTTTATTTTTATGATCTTTCTTGGTGATTAATTTCTGTTCAAAACTAAGTAAATGAGTTCTAAAAACATTATTATTGTTTCACCCATCAGCGTTTACAATGTTTAAGCCCAATCAAAACATCTCGACCATATAAACCACTACCCAATGACACATTTCATAGTTTTGTAATGAATTTATCGTATGTAGTGAATACTAAATAACTCTTAAATATTCTGTAGTTATGTCGACTGTACTAATCCCCCAGTGGGCCAATTTCTCCCTTAAGGTGTTTATATGTGCTCTCATAGGGCATCTCTATCCCATAGCATTTCATTACTTAGTATTTAAGCATATTTGAAATCAAATAAATCATTGTAAGTTCCGACTAAAGGACTTATGATGTTTTGTTTCGTACGGCGTGTTAATGAGCATCTGTGTCCATTAGGTTATGATCCATACTTACTCATTTAAGATCTGTATCAATCACACGATACTGTTGTATAATTTATCTGCTTGGTTCATTTAATTGAAATCGTTTAAAGAAATCATATTGTGATAAATCTCAGAGATAATCCAACTTGCCAATTATTATCATTTATAAAGCAATTCAAATCGGTTTTTAGCTTGCCTGACACCATTTAATATAGAAAATACTACCTTAAAATATATAATAATATGCAAAGTTGATAGCTATTTACCATGAATCTTCATTTTTTTAAAATATTTAAGGTCAGTAGTAAATACCATCAACAACTATATCTCCGTGAATGTACAAATCAGAAGTGACACACTGCTAATTTATGCAAAGCCATTATCCGAATGTCAAGAAAACGAAACATAATTAAACTAATGGCTTGATCACTTTGGTTTGTGATGCCTGAGTATTTATGGTCTACCCTAACCGGTTTTCCAACTTTTGTCAATGAATTTCCATATGATTCGCCCGAATTCTAATTATTTTTTGCCATTTAATCAAAAATATGATACTAGATGGTGACTATTGAAACTTTTTCATTGACTTAACTAGATGTAACATTAACTTAAGTAATGACTTAAATTAACGTTGACCCTCATACTCATGGACTGTTTTTTTGCGGTGATCACTCTTAATTAGAAATATCAATACAGGTTAATAACGAATCATAGACGATATTGATTGGTTTGTATTACGATAGAGCTCGCATTTCGTCAGAATCTTCTCAAAATATAAAATGATAATGACCTTAGATTTTTGAATCGGATATATCTCAGAGATTTGTATCAAAAGATAATATGTATCACTCTGATGGGATGTTAGGGTCGCATAAATAACCAGAACCTGAGAATTACTCCATTTGTTATTTTACAGGGTTTTTAGGTCAATTTTGGTTTTCCGTACGTCAATTTGGTTTTTCTTCAGTTCAATTTGGTGCGGCCGGTTTATTTAGCGGCTGCTTTAAATTCAATTTGGTTTTTCTGTAGGTCAATTTGGTTTTTCTGCAGTTCAATTTGGTGCGGCTTGTTTATAACGCGGCAACTTTTTAAATCAACTTGGTAAGTTTATAAGATATTAATTTATTTCTGTTTAATTTTATTTAAATGGTAATTTTGAAAAGATTTTAGACATTAGTTATACTCAGATGTCAATGAATACAACTCCACTACCTCAAATCGACAACCCTAACGTAGATGAGAGGTTAGATTAGTTTTAACCATTAGCCTCAACACTGGGGATCCTACTGTTCCAAGAGGCAGATCATCTTATCAGAAAATAAGAGATGAATGACGCCAACGCATCATTAATGCACTTCAAAATGGGTCTACTGTGAAAAGTGTGTGAGAGTATGAAAATTTGTTCCGTTCTACAATTCAAAATATTGTAAAAAAATCCTCGGAAACGGGACGAATCAGCAAAGAAAATCGTGGTGGACGTACCCATTTCAAAGTCAACGAGGAGATAAAAACCTTCATTCGAGAACTAGTCGACGAAAATTGTGGGCTAAGTTTAAAGCAAATATGTCAGAACGTTGCTACACGATTCGATATTACATTATCGGAAACAACAATACACAACTGCCTAGGACAAATGCACTGTAGCTTGAAAGCAATCCACATAATTCCAACTAGAAGAAATGATCCAAACACGATTTGTATACGGAATCACTTTGCCCACTCATTTCTACGACTCGAAGAAAATTAACCCGACGAACAAATATATTTCGTAGATGAAGTCGGGTTTAATGTATCCATGCGGATAAAACGGGGTCGATCATCAAATGGCACCACACCGATTCTAAGAGTACCAAACATACGTTCTAGGAACGTATCTGTTTGTTGTACGATGAACAGATACGGTGTGGTGTATAAAGAAATCAACAATAGACCATATAACACCGAAACCTTCCTGGGATATATAGAAAAATATTTTCTACATATCGAATCCATCTCCCAAACAAACACACGATGCGTTGTCATCATGGAAAATGTTAGGTTTCACAAATCATCAACAATCGTGGATTGTTTTCGCCAGAAGGGTCGCGAAATTTGTTACTTACCGCCCTATTCCACCTTCCTCAACCCAATCGAGGAGCTTTTTTCGAAGTGGAAACGCTACGTAAAAAGTGCTTCACCTGAAAATGAGACCGAGTTGTTTAACTGCATGACACAAGGGCTAACTACGATAACGCGAAACGATTGCAATGGTTATTACAGCCACATGAAAAGCTATGTGAGACGGTCTATAAACAACGAAATTATTGAAAATTAAACAAAATTCCTTAGATCTTTTCATTCTTTGATTTAATTTTTTTTAAATTGTTCGTTCACTAAACTGGCCTGAGGAAACCCAAATTGACCTAAAAACCCTATATCAAGCACACGTTTGATTTTGTTTTATTTGCAGTATTTTTTATGAAAATATACGTAATTGGTAACTATACTGCGATAATAAGGTCTAAATGTTGCCTCGGTTAATTTTTTCTATCGAAAATCAGATATACGAATTATATTGAATTTTAGCTCAGAATCCTGGAATAATTAATATATCGATTCTTGTTTAAAAAAAAGCGAGATATATGGGTTTTATCCTCAGGTTTTACGGATTTATTAAACATTTTCTAAGAACAGCAGATAATTTATTATTGTTTATTCATATCAATTATTGCTCTGTCTATATAGTGTATTTTATTACTCAGAACTTTGAAGAACGGTGTTCACACACTTTTGGAGAATATTTTATATCAACGAAATCAATTATGTTCATAATATTCTATTTGCCACCACATTTGTCTCAGACATATAATGTTTCTTGTGAATGCAATGCCAGAGACCATACATCTTCATAAACCCAATTATAACAAAATTTTGATAATGATTTTTATTTCCAAACTATTAATAATAGGCACATTCGTTAACTTTTACAAATTAAAATAATCAAGTATGGTAAAATTTTAGCGCTTTCTGAAAAAAATACTGCATCGGAAGTGAAAATGCATTGATATGACACTAACAGGATTTCCATCATGTAAATCGCGAATCTCTAATATAATCTCGATTCCCATAAAATCTATGTTGTGATATTTTTTTTGATTCAAACGATTACTATGATATTCAGTTATAAATTGTGGATCATCGCCAATTTATGTCGGTAGTTTTAGAAATGAACATATGCGATGAAACATCTCATCAAAGTTATCGTCACAATGGAATTCCAATATTCAAATGTCACATCTCATAGTTTCAGAGATCAGTATGATCGACAAAAGGGGATTTTCGTCCATGGAGAGGTAATGAGGATAAAAATAGTCTTAGTCTGATTCCCTCAGTAAAGCCATCATACATCAGTTACAGATCCTGGCTGCGAGGATATTTAAGCGCCACAAAGAGCAAGACTAAAGAATGTCTAAATAAATAATAATATGAATCTTAATTTACATTACAAATTCTTATTATGCTTTCAACTATTCATTCAATATCTCAACTCAATTTGGTCAATGATTGATTACAGTGCTTTGTCGGTTCAAAAGATGTCTCTTCCAAACGAATAATGATATTTCAAGCCGAATATGGAGCTCAACTTGGACAACTAAAAGTACTCTAATACAATTCCCAACAATAATTTTACATATTATGGGTGTCTCGAGATATATGTGACCCTATTTATGCACATGAGCGAACTTTTACATAGTTTATAATTTTGTGACTACATTGCTGCAGACTATTTGCGTTAAAAATATTACATTTTAAAGCACATCGGAGTTTCAACTTTTATTTATGAAAATACTCTAATGTAACTTCAGAACCAAAATCACATATTTGGGATATTTGACTATGGTGGTTTCACCCCCAATCGCACAATTTACATCTAATCTGACTAAATAGAATACATCTGCGATTTACAACATTAAATAACCATTTCATTACTGGGTTTACCATTAGTTATCGTCAACTAGAAGCTTCAATATCGCCACCCCTATAAAGATTGTAAATAAAAATCAAAACTAAATGCTACGCATCGTATTCTTTTTAAATCATAGAGTTCCATTTGAATTCAATGAAAATTATGGGTGTCAATAACTAATGGTAAATTTTTTTTTTTTGCTCTCAGCTGGAGGTGTTAAAACCTGCACCGGTGCATTTCTGCACGGACTTTCCGTCGACCGCGACTGCGACGGTGTCCACGTACGGTAGGGTCGTACTCCGGCTAGGCACCTTTCTGCAAGCAGTTAAGGTAGTGCAGGACTCACACCTGCTAAACACTCACCCCCATCCTCAGCCCACTAGGGCTACGATACCAAGTCTGCATTCGTTCGCTGGGAAGTAATGGTAAACTTAGTAAAGGAATGAATCATTTGTAGTTATAAATCCTGGATGTATTCATATGAGTAAGAACTAATACAAATTGTGCTATTAAGGGTTAAACCTCTATAATTGAATACTCCAAATATGTGATTTTGTATCTGAAGTTACATTAGAGTATTTTGATCAATAAACATTGAAACTACAATGTGCTATAAAATGTAATTTATTTGCCAAAAAAGTCTTAAGCCATATAGTCAATAAAATCCACCATTTTGTTGAGTTTGCACATGTGCATATAGATGGTCACAAATCTCGAGACCCACATTATATGCGATTATTGTTGGGAATTTGCATTAGAGAATTTAGTGGTCAAGGTCGAGACCCACATTTGGCTTGAAATGTCATTATTCGTTTAGAAAGTCGAAATTTGTCTAGAATAGTCATTATTTATAACGTCAAAGCACTGTAATAAAATTAAAACTTTTTCCTAAGGTTATTCCATAATGAGAATATAAAAAAAACATATATCGAGATCACTTCCCAAAAGACAAAGATACGAATCGATGTACATCTCAATGTTAGTTTATTGAATTTAATATATTCTCAAAATTATTTAAGTTTCAACGATTTTGAGATAGTTGTGTTTATTTATTAATATTTGACATTCAAAATATAAATTACAAAAAATATTTTAGTCAACTTAACTGTCAATATATTCTGAATATATCATCCGTTTGTTTTCGATACGCTCATAATGTAAATTTTTTAATTCCAATATGTGATAAGAGGATCAATATTTTTTAATCATAAGTTTGATTTAAAATATCTAAATGAATGCCACAGGGCTTCTCAGGCAAAATTGGCTGATTCATAAATTCCGATCGTCAAGTCTCATTACCAAATTTGTCTCGACAGAGTTAAAATCATTGAAGATGAACTTGTTTATTAGACAATATCGCTCGTTATTTTATAAGACTGCTATTTATAAATAAAATTATTTAGTGAATATATCGAGTGATATTGTGGGTTAAATCACGATAAAACATCCCAAAAATTCTATCTCAACAAAATCGAATAAATTTTTTTTATTCATACAATCGAATTCGATCGATCCGTCTAAAAAATAAATATTGGTTTTTAAACTCAAAATACTCGGAAACATTAAACGATACAATCGGTATTTTTGAATGACATAAAATAACATTAAAACGATACTTGGTGTAAAACAGTATTTGTGATTAAAAATAGAAATCCGAACATTGATTCTGAAAATGATTTGTGTCAAAATATTAATATAAATTTGCAAAGAGTGACGTAATCGTTATTTTTATAACTATACAATATCATCGAAACTGAAGAGAACTCAATTCAACCTGTCCAAAATTTTTTTGAAATCTACTTTAGTGCCTTAGAAGCTTTAGCTAATTAAAAGAGTAGATATGAGCTCCAATTGAAATAACGGGGTAGTGGTATTTTTCGATTTGTTCTCAGTGAAATTCTCCAAAGGCTGTTTCATTGATCGCTGATAGAAATTATTTTACGTAAACAACTTTAAAGGAACTTGACTTATGAACTGAAAGGATAACACTACCGAGGATAATTTTATCAAGACCGAAGTGATTCAGAAATATACCGAAATTGGCTATTTTTTAGGATGTTCAATAAAAAAATATTTTCGATTTCAATTTGATGTATTATTGAATATTTTTCAACAATTTTTTACCGTATCATGGTAGTTTATTGGGTGAAATCTCTCGTAAATTTTGTTATTCATCTGCCATTAATTTCTTGTAGTAGTCTTAGGCTGAAATTCAGGTCCTTCTATCTAATGCAAATTTTTATATTGGCTCAATTAATCCATTGTTCTGGTTGGATAATTAGGTATATTTCTAAAAAACATTGCTATTTCACTTCCAGTTTGGCAGTCGAATTATAAATATCTCTTTATAAACAGCATATTTTTTTTGGTTCTGAGATACCGATAAACATTACATATCGATTTTTATATTTTATTATCTGTTTCTATATAATATGCAGACACGTATGATCTTCTTACCAAACCATGTTAACGATTAATCGATATTTACTCACAATGGCATTACCAAAAATGTTTACTTGACAGATAACACTCTCATGCGTTTAATTTTTTTGAGCACTTTTAAAAGAAATACAAGATATTGATAGAGGACTAAATGTAAATATTGATCTCAAGAAATCGATAATTGTCAAATTTATTTTTATTCCATCATAAATATTTATGTAAGTTTTATCACATAAATATCTATCATTACTTCCCGAATTCATTCTATATGAAAGTATCGTTTATTTATAATATATCATCAGTCAATTGGTTTTTTAAATGCCTACTCTAGTGTTTCAATTATACGGACATGCCTACTTCAAATACATATCAACTTCTATGAGAGAAATGTAAATCTAATGCTCGGAAGTAATTGTTATTTGACCTAGAGATTTTCACGCTCATCGATAAACTTACTGGTTATATCGCATGTGTGCGCGTTTTACAATTGAATGATACATGTCTTTTTCTTCTCTTCATATTTGAATTAAGTAATTAGTTTTTATTTTTTACAAAATTCGTCGATATTCATGCTCGATGAGCCTAAAATATTATTATAGATGCTAATAAAAATATTTTAAAGAAACGATTTAAGAGCAGAGTCATAATGGACTCATTATCGACGACGGTTATCAAAATGAAATAAACATGCGAAAATATATAGCAAAACCCCTAAATATTCAAAATTAATCTCTTTTGAACTGTGAGATTACTTCTTCTTTGTAAAAATGTGGATGAAGATTTATGCAAACTTTGGAATGAGCACTCGATATTGTTCGTTAAAGATTAAATAAAATCCATTAGATTAACTTCAAAAATAATGGCGATAAAATCTTTTTTTACACTATTTATCGCATGCATTTGCTGAAAAGATCACTAAGAACTTATTCGCGGAACTTATGTCATATCTTATATTATAACACTCGGTTATTCCCGGTAAATTCATTTTAAAGATCAACAGGTTACGATTATAAACATGAAAATACTTGAGTATAATTATCCATTTCTTCTGAAAATAAAACAATGTCTGAATTTTTCAATGATTCTAAATACAATCTGAATTAATACACAGCATTTATTTTCGACATGCGCGAAAAAGGTGCTATAGAATTGTCTATTTCTAGATATTTGAGCTCTTGTATCTTCATTCTTCTCATGAAATATCGTTATATATGGCTGAAAAATCTTTAAACAACATTCCCTTACACCCTTTGGTAATTGTATAATAATTAGAAATTATTACTCAATTAATATATCATTTTAATCTCAACGACGTCTATTGTATACAATTTAATATTTTGATATGAGAATAACATCTATAGTCTGCATTTCGATAATTTTATTGAGTTTATTTGAAATCGTGTATGGGCCAAGCGGACACACAGCATGCTATCAAATCGTAAAGTATTCACATTAAAAAGATGAATCACAACGCAACGAAAATTATAAAAATGATATTGAGGCCAATGATTTTCGCTCGCCCAGAGTATTTGTTCATGAAAATCGACATCCTTTATATCGATAAATCAAATCTGAATCATATTGGGATGGAGAAAGTGTATTACCACTTATTTTTCGTCCACATAGTTTGCAATGAGTCGTTGGAAATTTCATATGCTAACCATCATAATGTTAAGATAGTTTGTTCTAATTTAACACCAGGAATTCCAAATCTATTTGAGTGTGCACCAAAACGCCAAATATTTCACAGGATATCATTTTTTTCTTACCGATACTACTCCGAATGTTGTCGTAATTTTGACCGACATTTATTATTTCGCCAGATTATATGTTCATTTTTCACGAAATTTGTCAGAGGTAAAATATACTTAATTAGGTTTTACCCAGACCAATTGAGAATTGGAGCATTCCTAAATTGGACTATAAAGGCAGTTATGATGAAATCAAATACATATATGGGGTCGTAAGAGTTCGGCTTATTAAGTATCTCAAACGAAGATTTCCTTTGTCTTACTCTTCACGCTCACCGCATGTCAATGTCAATTTATCAAATATGGTAATTATTTACATACAGGTTTTTGATGACAGACAACGAAGTGGCGTTAATTCTATGATCTATCAAATGAATCTAAGTGGGTGGCGAATGCCATTCAAAAGACAAATAAAAAATGGATATAAACCAAACTTTATTTTTTATCATAACAAATGGAAGGTGAGATTTAACCATAACATTTGGATATTAGAATCAAATTTTCAATCATAGATGTTTTTACAGACAAAGTCGAGGTCTCAAATGTTTTTATACGTCATGGAGTTCCCAAATACGCAGAATCACCAAATAATATCATATTTCACAATCTAGAATTTATTTCATTCCAAAAATCCCTGTCAAACCATAGTATGAATATTTTAGAAAAGCAATGCTCATTGAAAGAAAATACAGCCTACCATTATTGGCACATAGACGGACCGTTGATAAATTACAGCATTCACGAATGGTAAAATTCTGAATATTAAAAG